>WUQG02192536.1:0-22175 GCA_011317285.2 Androctonus mauritanicus
AGAACATCCTTATACCCTCTATTTCTGCCTCTTCCCTCCTGCAAAATGTGAATGAAAGAAGCAGATATATTCGGCCATTTAACACTAAACTTGAATTATTGTTTGCAGGAATTAGATTAGTGCTTGAAATATGTTTGCTTTCTCAGGATAAATAAATAAATGTCTATCGCTTTTGCGTTTCGTTTTTATTGCGCTTTCTATGCTTTCTGCCGTTAAAAATGATTTGGAGCTGAATAATAAATTTTCACCTCTTTTTCTTTTCCATTTTATTAATTCTCTTTTTTTTTATGATAAATTATTTCTTGCTTTATTGATGAATACTCTTCATTCTCTTTTTCTTTTAAAATTACTTTAAAAAAAATTAAAACGTTGTTTAACTCTTCCATCTTCCGAAAATTCTTGAATGCTCTTTAACTTCTCTTTTTTACTCCTCCAACGGAAAATCTTTAATGTTTTTTAAAAAAATATTTTGTTAATCGAAAAATAGAGTAAACATTTAAGTATTATAATTTTTAATGAACACACTCTCTGTAGTAGTTTCCTTTTATTTTTAAAATATTTTTATGGTAAAAAAAAAAATTAATAATAATGTTTTCGGCGATAATTGAATAAAATTATCAAGGAAAATGACGATCGTTTTCGTCTGTTAAAAATACGTTTTGGAGGAATAAATAATTATCAGCAAACTTTTATTATTGTTAAAACTATCTAATATAAGTGGAAAAATTCGGTTTTTAATCTTATAGTGCAGCTTCATCTGATGGAATTGGCCGAATTTCAAGCCTCAATGGTTAACTGTTATTTTTATTGGAAACAAACTCTTAAAAGGAAAACTTTTAAAACTTATCCTTTGAGAATGCTACAATATGTCACAAGTCATTTGTGTCACATACTGAATGAGTCTATATTAACATCAGCTTAAACTTTTATTATTATTATTATTATTATTATTATTTTGCATTACCTTAAATAATCCAATATTCTCATCGGTGCAATTTGTTATGTTAAAAATATCGAATATAAATAAATATTTTACACCAGAATAGATTCTGATTTATATATATACATAACACGATTTTTACCTTTAATGTAAACACTTAAATAAAATTTTAAAAATTGGCATACCATTCAAAGTTTCGTGTTTAACAGTAAACGAATTTGAATGTTGCAAAAGTTGCGTTTAATAATTATTTAATTAATTATTCTTTCTCTGTAATTTAATTTGCTTAATCCGATTATGATTACTTATTACCAGGTAAAATTATATGTATAAAATGAAACATTTTAAAGCTTATTTTATATATATATAATTATTTAATTTAAATTAAAACATATTCGGATAACTTTCTAGGCCGGCGATATAAGATACGTCGCCTTAAATGATTGCTTCTCCTTAGAGTTTCTCTACTTAACGAGAAAGCACATTTACAGGATGCTCAACTTTTTTAATCTATAAAAAAAAAATTGTGGTGATATTATCATTATTATTATTATTTTAATAAATCTATTAGATGATTGTAATAAACAATATTTAGTCGTTAAAATAGAATTAAATAGCAATTGTTCAACTAATTTTAATAAATTCCGAAGTGCGATATATTGATTTATTTAATATAATTACTTGTACGAAATATTTTTGTTTAATTATGAATAAAAATCTTAGGAAAAAAAAAAAACGGGAATTTTGTTTTAAAGTTTTTTTATTTACTTAATCTTCTTTAATTTCTTGCTGCAAGTTCGGCCATTTAAAGATTAGGAAAATAAAAAATAAAAAATGAAAAAACTTACTGTAAAATAATTTTTTAGAAATAAATTTTTTATTGGAGAGCAATTTTTATAAGTAATCTGTAATTAGCATATTATAATTAAAATAAGCAATTATCTAGTTTTTTTTCCCTCCATTTTTGTAAAATATAAGAAGGAGGAGAAATAAAGAAAGTTTATAGAGTGTTATCTAATAGTGTAGGATGCGGAGAGAACTAATAGATCATTGTAAAAGAAGAAATGAAGATGGAATATCCGATAACACATATAATTCAGAAAATCTACCTCAAGACAATTACGATTTACAACTGGAAATATGAGAGATTCTTCAGAACGTTACTGATTGAAGGTGTCTCTTTACGTTTTTCTCTCTGCGGTTTGTCTTTTTTGAGCTTGGCTTTCATTTTTATCTTTTCTTTTTTAATCCTATACTACATCTAAAAGAACGATCTTGTATTAGTTTTCTTAAAGTAATATTGGTAGCGAAATAAAAAAGGAGGTATTGTTCAAACGTCATCTGCTGAATACAAACGACTGGCGTTTTGGTGTCCAGATGAAACAATATATATTTGAGTATTAGAGATGAAGCTTATGCGAGGCCCAACAATCGGAGAGGTGACGTGCTGGGGGTAAGAATGGTGCAAGACGTCTGATGTGGCGTGAAATAGGCTATTTCTGCAGATGGCAGGGTCCACTGGACTGGTAAGATTGATGGTAGGTGCCTCCATTATTCCAGAACAGTGTCCCCGCACTCCAGGCATCCCAATGTGCTCCCTTCTCTTTCTTAGTGACCAGGTTTTCCCCCGTAGGACCCCTGAAAGTAAATTGTTCCGGTGATACTGGGATAGTGTGGTTAATGGGCTTTGATCACTGTTTTTGATGAAATGTGGGAGTTGGTCATGTCTGTTTGGTATTCATAACATCAAAGATATTACAAAGAGTCATTTGACTTGGAAAGGATCTTTCCTCCAACGAAACTTCTCCCCAAATTGATGGTCATTATGTTTCTTCTCCTGCGCCTATTTCTTTCTTGTTGAATTTTAATTTTTCAGCCTGAATACAATTCTCGTAAGCTTCTTTTATTTTATCTATAAATTAATTAGTTTTTAGAAAATTTTTAATTAAATTTAAGTGTTTTTATAACTGTGAAAATATATTAAATATAACAATCGACAAAAGATTTAACTTTTTCATTATTATTTTTTTCTCTGTAAGATACTTAAAGAAAAATGCAAGTTAGCATTTGGGAAAAAAAGAGATTTAGTAAATGTTTAAAAATTGAAAAATTATGTATAGTATTTTTATTGCTAACATTCTTCTGTATACAACATAAGGTTGGTTGAAAGTTGCCTTCTGTAAGATGTCTGACGTGACTTATTGGGTTTGGCATCAACTCAGGTCCAGCATCGACGCATGTAAATACATTTTGCTGGAAACCGGCCAAAAATGTTCTCCATTCGATAGGAAAACCTTCATAATAAAACATTTTACGTATCAGAACAAAATTAGTTTTTTTTTTTAAAAAAAAAAAAGAAAACGAAATTATTGGAGAATTGTTTGGTCTATTCCAATCTAATGATTAAGAAAACTTTCGACTATCAACTTTTAGAATTATTATTTTTTTGTGGAAGAGGAAAGTCGATATCGCGTATCTTATAATGTCTGATCATGCTTGGGGCAACAATGAGAGAAAGAAAAGTACGCAACGTCATAGACATGAATTCATTAACTCTGTAATGATTGTTGTACATACGATAATATCACTCGAGGGAAATTCGCTTGGAATGAGAACCGGAATAAGATGATTGTATCCACTTTCGCCAAAAACCTAATTACATCATAGTCTAGAAAAGAAAAATAGAAAAAGAATTAGGTCATTTCATCTAAAAACTCTTAAAGTCGCATCGACTTATTATAACATATCTTTCCAATGCGGTTTTAAATATTAATTTCTATCGGTTACAGAGGAATTAATCTTAATTTATTTTAAACGAGTAACCAAAAATAACTTAAAGATGAAAAAAATCAAACTTGTATATATATATATTAAAGATAAAATAGGATATTAAGCGATTTCTCCAGAGAGGGAATTACAATCTTTAATTATATACTTACATAATTAAAATTCTGCTCCGCCCAATAATACTCTAATTTTCGAAAGCAAAATTAGATTTTAGAAGGAAATTTTGCATCAAAACCAATGCAGAAATAAATTTACGAGGTTGTTGTAGATTGGTAAATGATTTTTGCAAAACCGCATCAGCTCTGCTGTTTAAATCATTCGGGGATATTTAGGAGTTTCAGCAGAATGTTTTATGTTAGAACATTCATGACATAGTGCGCTTTAACATTTTGGTTTTTCTTGCCACTTCTCTAGCTGACACTTGACAAATTAGGGCTCATTACAAATCTCTGGAGTTTCCTGCTAATTTTCCGCCCCAGGAAAATGCTCTTCTTGGGAAAACTAAGCGGCTTCTATTAATGTCCTTCCTTATTTCTTTCCAGAATTTGAATATGCATCTGTTTGTGTATTTATTGCTTTTGATGATAATGAGAAACAAATGACGAGGATCTCTTTGACGTTTGTCTAATCACTCTGCTTAATTATGTCAGAGGTTGCAGATTAACTTACAATGCAGATTTTCAAATTAACTAGAAAATGAGACAAGACCGAATCAATTTGTTCTATGTTACCAATGAATGACCTTCGGCTATGACTTTTCCTATCCAAAATCGACTTGTCACTTCCTTTATATTTTAATAATCTTATTTTACTCTTCTCTCTGAAACGTAAATAAGCAAACCTATTAAAAATTTGTTGATATATTACACCTCCCTTCTATTTTTATTTTATATACAGGTATATATATTTTTAATCATCGTCGTATTCTGATTTAATTTTCGTATTTGTTCTCGTTCCAAGTTTAATATGTATCATGTATTAAATTATAAAACAACAAAATTAATTTTTATCTGTTTAAGGAATATCGAAAAAGATTTTTTTCTTCACCAACAACAGAGAATTTAATTTCAGTTTTAAGAATTTTTCATGCATTATAAAATGCCACCAATTGCTTCTTTTAGACGAATTTTTATAATCTTTTAGCATAATTTTCATTTATTTGTACTTAAAACTAATTTTAAAACATAAAAACAGTAATTTTAAAGAGATAAAATTACGTGTAGAGTCTCACGAATTAATATTCTCTCTCTTTTTTTTCCCCCACTAAAAGTCACCTTTGTTCAAAGGAATGATACGAGGGGGGGAAATTATTATTCCGTTTTTCAGCTTCAAATAATTAAGTTTTCAGAAGCAAATTGTATTTTAATGCAAAGTATATAAAAATAATAAAAGTTAAAGTGCAAAACTGTAATTATTATTAAGATGAGGTCTCGATTGTGGTTGTCAATAAATCCTGCAAGAGTGTGTTTATTCAAAGCCACTTTACATAATGGTGCTACTCATAATTTATCAATAACAATTTAATTAAGTTACATATACGTAAGATATTCTAAAATTTCATTACCGAAAACGCGTGTTTACTTTACTACGTTTAAATCTTCTCTAGACAAAATATCAATTTATTTAAAAGTCTCAACTTAAAAAAAAAAGAGAGAGATATATTTGATAAAATAAATATGTGTAGTTTTATTTGATCAAATACATCCCTAAAGGGAAAAAAGAGAAAAAGTCTATTTTTCTATTATCCTTTTTACGACTAGAATCTAGTTCTCTACTAATAATTGACGTTTGAAAACTATTTTTATAGTGAGGACAAAAGAATGAAAACTATGTGCCTTTCTGGTTTTCTCTTCCTAGATACAAAGCGATGGAATCGATAAAATTTATAAAAAAATATATGTATATATATATATAAAACTTTCGAGCCCCGAGCGAAGAATAATTTTTCTTTAGGAAGTTGTACAAAATTGTATTAAAAAACCCAAAATAAAATTTGAAATAATATCACCATTCTTTGTCGACGGTCAGTCTAACATCTTGCGTCAAATCAATAGTTAGAGTTGGCCTGTCTGTAGTCAGTAATGGGCAACTCGTTAGCTGCTTAGATCTGGCAAGTTCTAAGCGGCTGTGTCAGCGAATGCAGTTTCGATCTCCAGATGCTTGTTGATCAAATTTCTTATTGACAGGTAAGGGAGTACACGATGCTTGGCATATTACTATTACTCTGTTTCTTTAAGTTGATACTTTCGAGACGAATTGGCTTTTAATTTTCGAAAATATTTCCCACTTTAAATCGATTGTTTGCATAACAAATTATAATATCTAGAAGTTTGTTTATGACTTGAAAAAAAAAAAAAATGTTTATCTCTCGAAGGAAAGTTGTTTTGGAACATTTTATGATGCGAAGGAAAATTGCGCCATTTTTAAAGGAAATATTTTAAGCATGTAGGTCTTAC
Organism: Androctonus mauritanicus; assembly: GCA_011317285.2. Lineage (NCBI taxonomy): Eukaryota > Metazoa > Arthropoda > Arachnida > Scorpiones > Buthidae > Androctonus > Androctonus mauritanicus. The sequence goes on from WUQG02192536.1 coordinate 6,184, forward strand.
ACGGATCTATTTCATGCGCTAGTATCTCTCAACTCTTATGTACTGTATGTATACTTTTTAAAATATGGTATATGCGAGATTGCAATTTAGCATATAGTTAAGAAAATCTACAAAGCTCTTCTAGAATTTATGAAGAAAAGCGCTTTAGTTTTTTTTTTTTTGTTCAGGTTGACAAAGACTAGGTTTCGATCGCCGTTAACGGATTAATAATCGATCGGAAGACGTCGAGGTAAACTTATTTACGACATCAATCATACTTCCGATAAATCGACTAGATGTTTAAAAGAAGAAAACTTTGCTTTCTCGATTCGATATGCAAAGAAGAGAAAGGTAATATCAATTTGATTAAGTCCACTCTAGCAAATTACAAATGTTGAATTCAGTTGCACAAGAGGAGGTATAATTACGTAGCGCAGGTGTCGGATGCACCTGGTGCTATATAACGTCACCAGTTCCTAATTACATTACTCAGATAGAGAATACACGGTCCGTAAAATAGCCACGCTCGGTTTTTCTGTCTTTTCCTCATTGGCCAACTACTATCGGAATCAATACCATGCTACCCACTACCAAGCTCGTCCCTCGTAAAGTTGAAAGCATTCCCCTGTACTTAGGATTGGATAGCACCTGTACGCAGGGGGGAACGGGTTGTCTAACAACATCGAAGACATTGCAGAGAGGAGAGAATATCGATTAGCGATCGGTCGAGCCATTTGTCCAACCAGTCACACGCGATCGAATGTATCCTGATAGACTATCCACTCTTTAAACTTTAAACACATCCACTTGTTCCGAGTAATTGAAGACAGAGCAATGTCGAGCTCGGATGTGAAACGCAATAGTTCAACTTTCTAAATGATATTTAGTTAATTCCCCCTAAAGAAAGGTAAAGTAAAACCGAGATTGATGGAATCCAGTCACCTGTCTAGATAACGCGATTGGAACCATTCTGATCACGTGTCGCTTGCGACACTTTTGTTTCTTTTTAGAGATAGTCAAGAGCTTTCTATTGATACATTTGGAGTATCGTGTTACCTTGGAGATTGTCCAGCCGTCGTCTTTGTATCATTGGTAGTTTTTTTCCACTTCCAAGAGAAAAAACTCGTGATGTAAGTTTAGACTATTTCACGTAAGTTTGAAATTCTTCTGCTGACGTTTTTGCAGATAAAATCGGGAATTGGAGTGATTTTTATATGTCATAGGAGCGAGATGCGAAACGAATGACAATGAGGAGACAGAAATTATTGTTTCTTTCTTCTCTTTTACGCACGTATAAATATAATGGATGGATTTATATATATATATTAAAACAAAATACTAAAGTTAAAATTGTTTCATTCATGACCAAAAAAGACATTTGTATCCATCGTATTATATATTCTCCTAGGATGCTTATACGATATTTGTCATAATTTATATGTATTTTAATGAAGCCAGTAATGAATGGTCAAGCAACTTCATCTCTAAAACGAATAAAGAGAGTCTTGGGATAAGATGCATGTAACTGTTATCTTTGCCAAGTTTGCAATTATGAAACAGAATCAAATTTATCGTTCAATTTTGAAAAATAGAATCTCCGGAGGAAATTTATCAAAAAGTCTAATTTTTAATGAAAGTTTTCTCTTTTAAAAACAATATATTCCAATTCGGGCCTCCGAGCCATTTTCCGATACGAATAAGTCGTGGAAAAATATTCTTTTTTTTTTTCTTTTCCTTATTTTTTTTTTTCAATTCTTTATCAAAGATTATCTCGGCATGTTTTTAGTTGATAGTAAAATTGATGGAGAGAGAGCAGACTTTGTTCTTGGTGGGAATAAATTATTCTGAGTTCGATATCTTCCGTCCCATTAAAAGAATCCCGAGTCATAAAATAAGGAGGAATGGTGAAGATGCAATGTAGTGATCCGGTAAGTTTTATTGGTCAGGTAGTGAATCATAAAAGATCAAACGACTAAAGAATGTAAAAATAAGTTCATGTTTCCTAACTGAATATTTTTGACATTAAAAAAAGAAGGGAGAGAGAGAGAGAGAGAGAGAGAGAGAGAAACTCATGCGGATTATTTTGACACGTGTATATATATATATATAATCGAGATATAATCTGAGATTTTGTTAAGCATTTCTGCCAAATTTTTGATTTAACTCAGTATATATACATCGAAACAAAATTTAAAAATTAAATTACAGAATTTTATTAAAAATATTTTCATTTTTTTTTTTTTTTGTTTTAATCGAGTAAATATTATCTTTTCTCTTTATAAGTAGATTACTTTTCGGTATCGAAACATGAAATACTAAAATGACTCTTACAAATTAACACGAAAGTAATCTCTTAAATAAACAATTTTTAGTAGCATATAGAAAATGCAAGAGAATTAGGTAATTAATCACAATTAAAAAATATTTCGACTAATATTTTTAATGCAAATTTTCTCCTAGTTAGATTATTACTTAAGTCTTTAATTTGTTTTTTTTTTTGTTTTTCCTTTAGTTATTTCGCTTTTAAACAAATATTATTATTATTATTATTATTATTCGAAACAAAATATCACATATAAAACTCATAAATTAATTATATAAACAATGTTTATTTTCGTAATTAATTCTTTCGGCAGCAGAGTAACTCAAACGATATTTATAATTTTTTTTTAAATGTAATTTTTACTGCGAATAATTTTTATTTAGTCATAATTATAATCGAACAAAAGAGATACTTATCGATGATTTTTTTTTTTCTTAAATATTGTGAGTATCAGGAAGCCAGTGATTTAAATTACGGGGATCGTTTGCATTTACTACTTTACCTCTTACATGTGAGTTTAAATTACCTAACAAATGAACTAAATTACCTTCGTTCCCATAGGTACAATCAGTAATGGTATACGTATGACAAAATTTCAAAATTTGCATTATTACTTTCGTTATTTATTTGACGTTATGCATTTCTATTCTTAGAAGTAAGAATAGATAACCGCTGTTTAAAAAGGGAAAATTTTTCGTCGATCTGAAGCGTTTTACCGTTTCGATAGGAACAAAAAAAGGAAAAAAAAATAAAAAAGAAGAAGGATTATTTTGTATAATTATTGGATAAACAATTCTTGGAGAGTCATTAACGCAATTAAGAGAAGCAGACGGGATAATCTCATTAATTCACGGAGAATTTAACGGCTAAATACAGCAATGAGAGGAACAATATAAATTAGTTGAGTTTCAAGGGCATTGCCTTTTTCATCTGAACTGTACGGAATCACAATCGAGAAGCTAATATCAAGGGTCTCAACGTCAGCGGATAGGATTTATCCACTGCCATTTTCTACGATTAACTGAAGGCATACTCTATGTTGCCATAGCGACCATAATGCCTCCAGATAATGGACGGAGCAGATATTCATCCGGTATTTTTCACACTATGACAACTTAAGTCTGCTCTCCTATCTAATCAATATGCACAACAAATTGTGATTAATAACCTCCGAAGGGATAAGTTATAACTAAGTAGAGATTTGGCATTCAGCCGATTTACTGCTAGAGATTTTTACCGTAATCACTCTTGTTAGCTTACAAATCTTTCAAATGCGGTATAAAGATATTAAATTCGATCGCTACCTTAGCCAATTGAAGGAGCTTATTGAGAATTTCAACCTGAAATTCCGTGGATTGTTACAAATTTAAAAAAAAAAAACAAAGCCTTTTTTGCTCCCCGCCCATATTTTAGAGTCGAAAAGTGTTGCGTCACATTGGCGGTGTTTTTAAGGACGACTCTCTGATCACCACCACACTGTATATCACATTTACATCGCATTGCTAGATATCAACGCTGGAAATATATAAAGAGCTTTGAACCGGTTCTCGGAGGAACATTGCTCACTTGGAATACCGAAAATATCAAGAGACCATCAATGTCTCTCTGAAGTTATCTCATATTTATCTTACGTCCACAGTAAGCAATAATTTTATTTCGTCAGCGCCGTTTTCTATAAAATTTTCGCATTTCTAAGATCTTTTTTTTTTTTTACGGAATTTTGACAAATTATGCACAAATTCCAATTAGTGGGATTATATCGCGTCATTCACTAACGTCATAACTAGAAAGACCACGTATTTCTTTCCAATAGAATTAATGTGGATTTATTTCCATTACTTTCCGTAAATTTTATCTTTTTGTTGCAGCTGTTCTTTTTTTTTTATGTTTACTTTTCGTAAAGTATACAGGCCTAACACGTTTTTTTTTTTTATTCCCTTCTTATATTTGTGTGGACATCTTAAAAATAGATGTTTATCAGCTATCGATTGAGGAAAGAGAAACTTTTCCAACGATTTCTTTTAAGCACTAAAGTTTCGGTTATATTTTTTTTCCACGTAAAATTAAATAACTATATATAACATATTTTATAATGAAAAATTCGGCATCAGGAAACATTTTAAATATAAATTTTTAACGACATCGTTCTAAGTTAACGTAAAGAGTTCCATAAACGAGGCAGGTTAAAAGATAAAACAAAAATTTACCCATTTCAGACTACGTTAACACCATATGACGTTCTATATTAGTACAGAATTACATCACAATTAAAGAAATTGGAAATAGAATTAGGATTACAGATAGATTTAGTGATAAACGGATTATCAGTTTGTATAACACCATTATCCAAAATTGTAAGAACCGTAATCCTAAATGTTTTTATCACGATTTTCATTTGTGATATTGCTTATTATTAACGAGTAGCTTATTTTTCACCGGTTAACATAACATTTTCTTATCTATAGCGTACAGAATTTCTTCCGCTTTAGCTTTCAACTATCGTTACATTGGATTTAAAGAGGAATCATCTTTAAAAAAAATTTTTTTTCTGCTTAAAATGAACTCTTCAGTTCTAAAATATCCCACGCAAAAATTGAAACGGTTTTCTTCTTTTATGATAAAATTCTTTTAAGCTTACCTCCTTTAAAATTAATCAATAAATGGATTTAAACGTTTGTTATTTTTTTAAAATATATATATACGTTTTAAAAGATGAAAAAAAAATTTTTTTTTTTTAAGGAGGAAAATCGAATTGGGTTTGAAGTTCAATTACGCCAATCACACTTCAGGCATTTACAAGCAGCAGCTAAGAGTTTGCCAGATCTGTTGACATGTCGTTGTAGCAGCCACAGCAGCTTTTCTAATTTCAACCTTCCTTAATGTAATAACAATTGATCGCCTTCTTCCTATCATATCCCGGAGCCGTACACCATCGATGGATATAGCTAGTGAACGAAAAATCGCTCAAACTTGATTTTTTTAACCTCTCTACGACGTCTGTTTGAATCGTTTCCTGTTTTATATATATATATATATTTATAAGCACATAGCCGATTTTAAAAAACATCAATTAAATCCAAACTTTGGTCTCGGTTAAAAATCCAATCTCTAGTAAATAATTTTCGGGAGAGTTTCACTTTGAGGAAGCTTTCCGACAATTTATCAACTCTTGTGTGCCTTTTCTATCTTCTTATTTCGGAATAAAGAAGGTAGAAAAGACACACAAGAGTTTAATTAACTGTCAAACAAAGTAATGGAGATCACCTACCATCAGATAATAGTTGTAATTGGTGGGAGAGTTGGTGTACAGATGTAATTTTCTGCTTCAGTCCTCAGAGACATTGTATATAGAGAAGTGCAGATATACCACCCTCAGTTGCTTCCCTCTATCTCGTAACCATAGTAACGTTGTGGTCAGGATTCCCTCACCGCACTTTGCCAGACTAATAACGCAACAAAATTAGAATGGCCAGCGATACAATAACCTGTCGCTATATTAGAAAAACAGAACAGGGATCCGAACAAGCGACGAAATTTTTAAAGGACAGAAGAAAATTATAAGGATAAAATGGAGTAGAAAGTGAGCTTTCTGATTTATTTTAGTGAGTGTCTTGAGGCCAAGTGAATAAGTATCCGAGAAAGTGTTAGTAGACCTATCTGTCATTATTCATATTTGAGGTTTGTGATGTCCTCCCACCGTATTTTTCATTGGGTCTTCACATATTCTCTCCATTTAAAAGAAAAATATTCATCTTTCTCTTAAATGGAGAAAATATCGATGAATAACCAACACAAGATTTTTCACCGTATGGGCAAGTTTAGATACTTCTTTTTTTTTAAAGCTGTACAATTTAATGCATAATTCTGTTAAGTGACGAATTTTATTTAATATAAAAATTTGAATTTATTGAGTAACAAACACTAAATATTTATATTTATTGTTATAAAAAATAACTAAAATAAAAACTGGTATATTTATCCAAGAATTATTTATCAAACGGAGTAACTGTAGACACGTTTTTCACATGCGTTTATCGAAAAATTAATCAATTTTGTATGTATTTGTTGTTTACGATAACAATATCTGTTGTTGACTATCCCTTTAAACATTTATAGTTGCAAATCCAAGGTTTTTATCGTTAATTCTACACATTCTTCTTTGCAATTAATGAAATTAAGTTATACGGATATATATCCTCCTAGGTAACGATTTAATTAGTACAATATTCGATTTAATTTTCCATCTCAAATGACTCCGAATATGTTTTAAAAAGCAAATATCGTATTATGCGCATATCTTAATTTGCTTCATTTAATATTAATAAAAGTCTTATTATTAATCGTTAACTGGAATATAAAATTAACAAAGATCGAAAAGCATTAATATTAAATTTATAACAAGAGAGGTGAGCTGAGAATTGCGTTGAAGAGAACAAATGTGAACGTCCAAACATATTCCCATCTGTACTTTTTTGTTGCTATAGAAGTACTGGTATTAAAGTTACAGTAGATGAACTCTACTTAACCAATGTAGACAAATAAGTAATTAATTCTAATTTTAGTCCGTTTTCTTAATGTTTTTGATAAATATTAATGTCACCAAAAACAGAATCGTCTATCTGTATTATCATTATTATTCTATTAGAAGAACCATTTTTTTGATTAGTGAAAACAGGGATTCGTCCGAAATAAGATAATTTTATAAGCGCGATCGAGTCCAACTTTCTCTATGTGTAACTGAAAACTGTGGCTTTATTAACGAGATATTGTTTTCGTTTTTTACACATTATTCGCAAGAAAATACAAAATGAGCGTTGTTTTCTTTGTTAAAAATATAGATGTGATGAACTTTTCGATCTTTAACAGTCTTGTTTTCATCTCTAGTAGATGGAACATTCGACGTTCTTTTCGACGTTATATACGTTTCATAATTTTTTAGTTATTTAATTGATAATATATATATATATATATATATATCAACTTTTGTTCTGTACAAAATTTATTGAATTATTGTTTTCTTTCGATAATACTCAGAGAACATCATTCCGAATACAGGCTCCATAGGGAAACTGCAGTAACAACATACTATATGTTTTAGCCTGCTTCCAATATGAAATTAAATGGAAACAATTCGTTTTCTTTCTAAATTTTTATATCCAAATTCTTTTTTTTGTTTACTGTTTCCTCTCATCTTCTTATATCTGTTTCTTATCTATATTATTTTAGCGTATTTAGATGTCTACTAAGAATTGTGCTACGCTGTTTACATCAGAAGTTAATAAAAGAGATGTATGAGTAAATCATACTAGATTAACATTACTGTATTAAAAAAATGAATAGAAACTTCAAACACAGACGACGAAATTTCGATAGTTATTAGTTATCAGAAATAACAGCCATTTATTAAAAAAGAATATACATTTGCGCTTAAAAGAAAAAAGAAACCATCCATAATAAGAAAAAAAATTAAAAAATTATTTGCAAAAATGCTTACGGAAATAACATTTCGGCGCAAAGTTGTTCAGAAATAACAATAAACATAAGATAAATGTAGATCTGAATAATAAAAGTAAGAGAAGAAGTAGCTTAAAAATGTTTTTTTTCCTTCTTAAATTTTGCCATTCTCTTAAGATTTAAGCGGGTCATGCGCAATGCTAACGTCTATGAAGGGAATGACATTTCAAAATCTCGTTGAGTAGCAGTAGCGAGTCGGACGAAGACAATTGGATATTCATGACTTCAATTCTGGTTAGAAATCCCCCCTATCCATTCTAATCATCCTTGGGAGAAGCAGCGTTCACGTCTAGATGACGCTGGACTATCTTGTTAGTATATCATTTACAGAAACAGCAGAGAAAGAAATCGTGAAAAATTGCGTCAATAACAAGCAGAATGTTCAAAATCATCTGATATGCATGAAATGGCAAATGACCAAGTTGGATATATAACTTTTCATACTTGATTAATAAATTATGACTCGCTCAAGATGTATTGTAATCTGCGCTTCTTCTTCCTTCACTCTCTCTCGGACGACACGTCTGAGTTACGTTTTATCCCGGCTTTGTTTTTATTTTTTTATACAGATAAATATTTACTTTTTTTTAAGTCGTTTCACCTTACGCATTACATCAATCCTATCCAAAAATACGAATAAAATCGATATAATTATTATTATTATTATCGCCCATAGTCGTTGGCTGTCGGTAATCAAAACAACTGAAATCAGAAAAGATATCAAAGGAATCGATTTAAATCTCGAAAATAAATATTAAAAACGATAGCTTGATTAATATAATTTTTAATAAACCTCTCGAGATTAGTGTTTAACATCGTCACTTTTAAATTCTTAAGTAAATATTGGCAGCGTGTTTAAAAAATTCGTGTGATAGGCCCTAGTTATATTGAACACATATATTTTTAAGCTGAGAAAATTAATAAGAGCGTAGAAATTATATATAATTTTATGGATTTGGGTCAAGTATTAATTTTGATCGAAAGACTAATCTTCGAAAAATTTATTTTTAGAAGCAACTCATCATCGGTTCCAGTCGAATAAAGTCGAAACGATTGCGACAATCTGACGCTGCATGACGAATAATGCAAAACTAAAGTTACAATATTAGAAAAGGCGAAACAAACTTATCGCGGTTATTATTCTCGATTTATTTAGAAAACGAATCGCATATATCTTAGATAGAAGAGAGAAAGAAATCGTTTCTTATCGGCCCTTTCTACCATTCCCAAAATATGATAAGATTGTTACGGATTTACAGTTTTTCTGTGTTATTAATTTTCGTGTTAGACAAATAAATTTTTCTTTTTTTTTCCTTTTTTTTCTTTTTTTTGCAGAAGTGATGTCAGCGATATGCATGATTCCTTTCTCTTAAATTTTAAGATTATGATAATTTTCGACATTCGTGTACGCTTGCTCGATACGATCAAATTACCATCAATTTTTCTATTTATAAATCAAGAGAAGATGCCATGTTGATTGATGGTCTCAATTTCTAAACAAGAGGTAATATATTGATATCTAAAGGTGTTCGAAATAAAGTAGTTCGTTGGCATTAATCCAAAAATTTCAATTCAATTTAAGTACACTTAATAGAGATGCATTAAGTACTCACAAGTTTAAATTCCCTTAGTTGTATTAAAATTCAAATGAAATAACTTTAAAGAGACTTTTTAACCTGGTAGAGTAACTCAATAACTTAATCTAGCAATCGAAACTCAATTTAATTCTTAAATTTTGTTTCCTTTTTTTTATTTCTCTTCTTCAATTAAAATGAATAATAACGTAAAATGCGTCCAAATAGTTTTCGCATTGGTTTAAATTTCGCATTAATAACTTCCGTCTACGACAGTAACTCGCGTTACTTATTAATTATCATTAAAGTGGAATTTGTGTGACTTTTTAATTAGTAAACGGTTTGCATTCGTGACTCGAATCGGTTAATTCTCTTGAGTGTTTTCCATTTCGAACCAATAAAAATAATAAATAATAATATAAATAAGTTGATTCGTGTGCAATAAAGTGGAAATTAAACGAAGCTCTCGACTCGAGTCAGATTCGATTGGTGTAAAGTTATTCTGGTAGTGAAGAACCGGAGTGCAGATGGTTTTGTCGTATGGAGTACTTATATAGAGCCAGATGACATAACGACAGAATACCAGCGTAGATGGGTATGATTGTTGTCATTGTTCATAGAAGGTGTAAATAAGAATCAATGGATACTTGCCTCCGGACTGGAACAGCTGCACGTTAGAAAAGACTGAATCGACTGAAACAAGTCCTTGCTAGTTAAGAGAATGCAATTATCGACAATTCTTGCTAAAGGCAAATTAGCAATAGCAACGATGCGATTCGTACTAAGTAAACTTGTGGCTTTAATTTGTAAAATTATTTCTTTAATTGTTTTAAAAGTTCTTTTGTGGATTATTTTGGTTTAGATTTGTTTACTGTATTGTCTCTCGTTTACGTTAACTGTTGAACTTAGTGATGGTTACTTATTGCGAGGGCAAATTGAATTTAATTTTATTCCACATACTTCCAACTAATTTTTACTTTAGTAATCACATTAATACTTCTCAATAGTGGCAGTATTTAAGGTGAGTGAACGAAATGCGATAAAAAATAATTTCCTTCCGATTCATTAAATATATATATATATATATAAATGGCAAAGTGCATTTGAAATAACCGTAATCTTCTTCATTGTGGTAATAAATGATCGAAATCCAAATATACCATTAGCAAGTGGGTTATTTTGAGCGTCGGACATTTACGAAAGATAACATTTAGGTGTTGGGTTGAAAAGCGCTACAACAACAAACGAATCACCACAAATTCCAAAGCACCATTATAGGATATTATCCACATTAAGTAACACATCAGAGCAGCACCTCATTGGATGAAGTGCTAATATCAAGTCGGGGTTATTGTTATACTGTTGAGTGTTAGCAATATTAGTTTAAGGGCTTACGTCTTGGAAAGAGTTCTGTGTAGTGGAAACAATGACACATACATCGTAATCAATGCCAGTCACAGCTAAGAATCAGTAGTGCGCATTATAACCTCTAACACTGTAGACTGCACATTCTAGTTAATTTAGACAAAAATGCTACCAGCAATTTACTTGTTGGATAAAATGAAATCTTTCGCTAATTGCAACATTTAAAACGAAACTAAATGGGTCGTGTAATACAACGACATTCCGTTGTCTGTGTTGTGTGCAGACAGCTTTAATAGCCTACCCAACTATCAACCTCTCTGGGATTACTTGGATGCTAATAAAGGTATTTTATTACTCTGCTGGTGTTTTGCATATAGTTAAGGTGGGGGAAGGTACCCCCACTTCAAATTATTAAGTTATCGCTCCGAGTGAAGTTGGCGAGTGAAGAACTCATCGGTAGACTTTCCTCCGAATCGTAAATTTACTCTAACTGATTATAAAAAAAAGAAAACTAGAATAAGGGTCTCGATGGGTAATAAAAGTTTATAAGCCACATTCGATCATTTTTAATAACTCGCATTCCATTATTAAGAATTATTTTGTATTTATCCTAGGCAGAAAGTTCGGCCGAGTATCGGAATTGTATTTTTTATCCTAATCCTAACGGAGTAAAAATTTAGAAGGAAAATTCCAAGCAACCAGATACTCCTAGAGACTATTTGAAGTCAATATTGACAAATTGAATTTGATCTTTAAAAGGTAATTACGGTATAAAACTTACATCTTGTTTAAAGTAGATTTCTTTTAATGTTTTAAATTATTTCATGTTATTTTATAGATTACTTCCATTCGATGGAAATTATCTTATACTTAAATACCGTTTCTCGCAGGTCGATATTCTTAGATAAATACCGAAAACGATTGACACAGTTTTACTTCCCGTTCGATACTTTTGTATAAACAGAAATCAATCGCTTTATAATTTACCATTCTATCGGTGCTTCCGTCCAATCGATATCAATTCTAAACAAATATTTAATTTTAAAATCAAAAATTTTCGTTTGTGCTTTTGAATTTTTTATGAGTTTTTAAAGCACAGAACGAAATGTTGCTATCCTCTTATGAAGCGGAAAGGAATCTGGAAAATGGACATGTTAGAGGATGCTCTGAATTAAATAAGAAAAAAACTATGCAAATTGTTATCAAATAGAACTTTTATTAATAAAAATCTGCATCACAAAACGAGGAAAGGAGTAAAGATTATAAACAGAACATCAGCACTTACATTTTCTCAAGTTGACTCTTCTCATTGTTTAAGTATCGATATTCTATGTCATTGCCATAACGATGAAAAGTTTATTTATAATTTTGCAGTGATGATGGAGATTTTCGATAAAAAAAAAAAAAAATCTTGTTTCAAATCAATTTACTTAGATTTTTCTTACTTATAAAAGCACATTTTCAATAAAGTGTCTAGTTTTCGGGGCCGTTTCCTCATAGTTGGAGCATTTCTGAGCAAATTGCCTCTCGATTTTACTGCTTATAATCGGGCGGGGCGTCACGCCCCGTGCTTAGTAGTCACGATCGGAGATATACCCTGTATAATAAACTACTTTCCTTTCGTGTTTGGGAGGGGGAGAAAAAATACCGTTAATGTCGTTGATAAGAGGGAGACAGCAGAAAAGATTCGTCTTATTTTCAACGAAGTCTCTTTTTGAAAGAAGAAAACGGCAAACTTAATTAAATGGGATAGCATCCTGACACGCTCTGACTTGTGCTCAACTCATTTAAACTCTGCACCATGCAATGCAGAACAGGAGACAGCAGTCACTCTAAATGGACCATTAGTATGCTGGTAAACACTAGTCGTTCTCATTCATTTAACATCTAGGGAAGGAATAAAGGTTAAAAAAAAAGATAATAAAAAATAGAGAGAGAAATTTCAAAAAGATGCCATGAAGAAGAAAGGTTGCCTTAACGGTATTAGGATTGCCACAGAAAATATTTGACTCTTATGTTACTATTTCCTTAAGAAATGACCCGGTTCGATAGACCGTAACAGTCACCATGGAATTTGTCGTTGTTTGAGCCTCATTAATTTCTGGGTCCAGTCGATGTTCCCTTGTGAGAAATCTGTTGGCTGGGTGGACCCGGTTTAATTAAATGGAAAGTTGCTCGCAATCAGCCCTTCGTCATCCTGTGTCCATTCAAGGCTTACGTGACTAAAGTATGAGTTTTCTGAAAGTCGTTCAGTTAGATCCATGTTTGAGAAAACTACTAACGCCTTTTATAGGTTTTTACAACGAATTCAATACAGTTTCGTGCAATTTCTTCTTTTTAATCCCAAAGTAAGTTAAGATTTTTTCTTTCCCTCTCGTTTGTAGAAAAAGAAAAATAAACCTACCAATAGTTAAAGCAGTAGTTAATGATAGGAAAAGATTAAATAATTGTACAATTAAGAGTTAAATTGTAGCTATGCAATTAATTAAATGCTAAACACAAAGGATTATAGAGCTGGTTAAGAGTGGAAACGTAATTTATTTGCGACTTTTAAAGATTATGAAAAAAAAAAAACGAAAATCGAGATTTTAAAACAAAACAAGAAAGAAAATAAAACAAGCAATTTTTTCTTCGAGAAACATTAACTAAATGAAATACAAACATAGAAAATATTTGCAAGTAATAAAAGGGACATTGAAAAGTTAAATCGGTAAATTTGCATTCTGTATGCGTTAGTAGCTTTACAAATATCAGTGTAGTTCGTTCGACTCGAATTAATGTGGTAGGAAAAATGGATATTCGTTATTCTCCCCTCTCTATCCATCTATAAGTTTATAAATTCCAATAGAGATATGTGGTGTATACAGTTTATTTTCAGTTGGAAATATTTCAACAGTCCTAGAGCTAGATCAATATGAATGCACAGTCCAACATTCCAATCAGAGCAGCCCACAATAGGAGGACATCAATATGAACGATGGAAGTCTATTTTCAATGATAAGAAGGTTTGGAAGGGCGGTTTGTGACAATGAAGGAAGCGAAAAGGAAGCAATTTTCGGACAACGATTTCAAGGCTCATTTATCACCCAACGATGGCAATGTTCCACATATAGGGTGGCAAAATCAAATTACAACTTTATTGTATGTAAAGTAGTAGAAAGAAATGGAGAAAACTATAGTATAATATGATCAGTAGGAGGTCTGCTTCTTTATGTATGCAATTCGGTCTTTAGTAACTCATAAAAATATATCGATGCCGAAAAAGTTGACATTTTTTTTTTTTAAATTACGTTGTTTGAAATTTAAGAAATTAAAAACGAAAACTAAAGTTTGCTATAAGAAAATTATTCACAGTTAACGCGCTTCTATTTTTTTTTTTTTTGTTATACGCTATTTTGTTATTCTAGTCTTTGATTAAATGAAAGTTATCTTTCTGGCTAACAGCATGAGAAATATTTATCTATAAACTAATTGTTATTGCAGTAGCATTTTAGGCTGCTAAACGCATCGTATAGCAGATGAGCTTGACGTCGATATCCAAGTATAGAATGAGAATCGGAGTTAGGAACATCAATTTAAATATTTATAATTAATTAAAACATCGTTTTAGTAATGGAGTCTAAGTTTTAAAATGGGAAATTATTAATTGTTTCCAGCTTTACGTATAAAATGCGAACATCGATTATTCTATTCTATTTTGACATATTTATCATAGCTAATACACAATCGAGATGGGTAATCAATCATTTTAACGATATAAATTTATTTTAAAAGAAAATAAAAAAATACTTTTTTCCGTATAATCCAAGGTACATTTTAAGAATAAGGAAAAAAAAAGAAGTTTTCCGTTTTAAATATTATTAAAGAGAAACTTTAAAAATCCTAATCTTCCGAAGTAAAAACATTTTCTATATTGGATATTATATTATAGCCTTAGGCTGCTTTGTTTTCAATCAAAAGGAAGCCGAAGAACGAAGGCAGTTTTACTTACTACATATAAGTAAAATGATACATAAAATTGCAATTTAAAAATCAATGCAAAAGTTTTTTTTTTATTCTTTCCTTTCTCTTATTTTGTTTGTTGTAATTCCCGAGGATGTAAAAATACATATTTCCATCCCATTTACGTATTTGCTTTCAAAATCCGATCATTTATCCATCATCTTGGATGATTTTAAAAAGAAATATTTTTCTAATATTTCTTCTTTGACTTGACTATAAGATAAAATTTATTCACTCTATTTAAGTTCGATTCTTTTTCCTCTTTGACAATTTTCATTTATGTAAGAGCTTACCACAATATCGGACTCTAACTTTAGTTCTTCTTAATATAAATAAAAAGTTTTCTGCATTTTCACTTAACATCTTGGATGTCTTTTCGATAATACTAGCTTAGTAGCTACTCCATCCATTCCGAAATTCCTCTTGTGCATAACCCGAGTCTGGATAATATAAACAAAAGGATGTGCACCATAAATTACGGTTTACAACGCAAATTTTTAGAAAAGTGAGTTTGTTAAGCTTGTTCTTTCAGCTCGATCAATGAGAGAGAGGGTAGCCATCTTTGAATTAAACTTCTCCCGAGGCTACACACTTCTAATTTCCCCTTCCATCGACTGATCACCCTTCCAGTTGATTACTAAAGTTCTGATTCCCCAGAAATTTTAATGAACGTCTAGTTTGATAAAGCATTGGATAACGTATCTTATGTCGGTGAGTTTTGTAAAGAAATTCACTTGTAGTAATTTGATCACCGCCATCAAAACAGTGAAAAACATTTTAGCAACTGCAAACTGCTCAATTTACAGAGAGATGAAAGATATATATATACTAACCCGAAGCGACCAGGGTGGCAAATAAATAAGTCCAATTACAAAAATGTCATGACGAAAAATGATTTATAATTCAACAAAAAAAAAGATTGATTAATTCAGTGGTAATATCGAATCAAACATGGACCAGTAATCACGGTTAATTTTTAAATCAAGAATCATGAAATCGAAAGGAAAATAAAAATTAAGTGGCTCACGGTATCATTATACCGTAATTGTTTACGATCCATTGATCTTATAAAAAAAAAAAAATCAAAGGTCATAAGATTCTCATTTCTATTTGCTGAAGTCATTATTCCTTTCATTTCCGTTTTTATAACTTAAGAAAGTCGTCCTGTAGTATTTTTTTTTTTGTGACATCCTATATTATTTTTTGATCTCTTAATGCAGAATGATCGGTAATCG
>WUQG02192647.1:0-22174 GCA_011317285.2 Androctonus mauritanicus
ACAAAAAGTGAGGTCGCGGGCTGCATGTTGGACAGCCCTAACCTAGATAATATAGTTAAAATCTAAACACTGACAGCAGTAGGTTAATCAACCTACTGTTGCCAGTGCTTAGATTTTAATTATATTCTATATCTATCGCAAAAATTGATCCCTTGAAATTCTAATAAAATTTGATTTAAAAACAAGATAAAAAACAACTGTTAAGAAATATTTCAGCATAAAGCATAGTAAATGCTTGATTCACAATCATGATAGAATCATAGAAAATTCTTTCTATGATAAATAACAAAAATTATAGTTACAAACTTTAATTTGAAAGATACTAATATGATAAAAATTTTCTTAATTGTGATTTTCTAATTATATTGATAAATTAATTCATATAAATTATTCATTTCATTTTAAAAAAATTCTCAGTTACAGAATAAAAATTTTGATCAAAGCAAATTCAGAAAGTAAAGAATTTAATGATATTTAACAAAAGTTATATTTTTATTTAATTTGAGAGGAGCTAATATCTTTCAAATTAAATAAAAATTTTATTATCAAATATATAAATAATCTAAAATTAAATTATGTGTAATAATTATTGGAACTATTTTTTTAAACTAAGTTTGCATCATCATCATCAATAGACTACTAATTTATTTAATCAGCAATTATTTTAAATACATTTTATTTAAATAATAATAAAAATTGATTAAAATAATATATATGTATAAGTATATATTTTTTTTAATCTTCAAATATAATTTTTTATTTTTTAATCACCTTTATTGTTATTAGATATTAAGTACCAAAACATAAAAACCTTTTATGACATAATTTTTTTTATCATTATTTAATATGAAATTTTTGAAAAACAAAATAAATTTTTCTGATAAAAGAATTAATTTGAAAATTCTATTTGTATTCTGACTTCTTAAATGTTTAAAATTAAATTAAAATATAAATGTCAACATTTTATAAAATATGTATTGCTTACAAGTTGCATTTATATGAACAATATTTTGTTAATATTTTGATTAATAATCCTTAAGAGTCAAAAAACAAAACATAAAACCTCTCTTCAAAACAATTCATTTAAACTGAATCATGCATTTCAAAGGGCATTTCAATACTTTAATTTTATAAATTCTAAATTAAAAATTTAAGTCCATTTAATAAATTATGTATGTATTGATTTTAATCAAACTGACTCATTTTATCAACTTATCAGAGTTAAAAATATTGTATATGAGTTTTTCTTCATTTATTTTATATAGAATATTAACTGATTTAATTTTTTCAATAAATATATTTTTTGGATTTTTATTTCATCTAATTTCTCAATATATTTATATTAATTTCATTTTCATTGATTTATTTAATGTTAATACTCTAAATTATAAAGAGATGAAAATATCATTTCATTTTATTTAATTATAGTTTGAATGATTTTTGTTCAAATAAATTTTAACTATGGTCTATTTTTATCATCAGGAATACTGTTATCTATATATATCTTCTTTATTCTGAGCATCTAATAAAAATACTTGTAAATATTGAAGAAAATTCATTCTCAAACACAATTTTAATATTTTCATATAAAAACAATTCTTTTTTTTTATATCTTAAATTTATTTTATATATTTATAATACTGATAAACACATAAGTAATCTGTCGTCCACTATGGGAGATTTCAATAAAATTTAACAATTGTTTAAAAAATATTTCATAAGTTGAAGTTTTCCAAATAATAATATGCATTCTTATTCTTACAGTCTAACTGCATATAATTTTTTTCTATTGTAAGATTGACTAAGCATATTACATGTGCAAAAAGCAGAAAATATATGAATATAAATATGTTTAATTATTTTTAATGCCATATATGACAATTTTAAAGCTTTATTTTAGATGGAAAAGTTTAATCTGTTAAAATTTTGACTTTCAATGGTATACAGTAATTCTAAAAATGCAACATTATTTCAATCATGCCAAATCTAGTTTATTAATGAAGAATATAGAAAAAGTTTAACAAATTTTTATGATGCTGCTTTGAATATTAAATGATATATTAATTGTATCATCAAATAACTCAAAAACATTTTTATTAAATATTTTTGACATACAATATTCATAATATTGTTTCATGGATATAAACAAAATAGAAGATTTTATAAATATATTATAAATTTTTATTTTAGACATAACATTTTTAATCTAAAATTTTATCAGTTTTATTCTTAAGATTTTGTTTTATTATTATTTAGAAATCTTAATTTAATTATATACAGATTTCTAAATTTACAATTAAAATAAATAAATAAGTAAAATTATGAAGAGAAACAGTTTTTAAAATGGTAATATAAAAGATTCATCAGTAAATAATCTCTGGTACTGACATGTTATTTTAAATCTATCTAAAGATTGTTATTGTTACATTAACTGATAAATTAATGCTGATGAACTCTATCAAAGAATTTTCTACTTCACAAATTAATTTAAACTTGCAGGGCAGGTACCATAAAACTAAATTCAGAAATGATATTAGATTTTTATCACTAACTGATTAAATACAATAAATCTTAAAACAATTCAATCAAAAATATTTTAAATTTTTGTTATAAATTAATTTAAAAAAAGCTTATTATCCCTAAATTCTCAATTAAAAAGTAATAAAGAGTGCAGCAGTAAGATATAAAATTTTATAGACTTGTTTTAATAAATAATTTGGTAATATACTTTTTATTATAGTTATTTAAGCAATTGTTAAGATTTATAGGATTATAATTTTGATACTTAATAAATTTACTTGAAACATCTATTGAAGAAACAGCAAAGATACTGTGTTTACGTTAAATTAAATAAAGCACGTGGGAAATGCACGTAAATTTTGTCCACCAGATGACACTGTGTTATTGACGTCGTTCGGTAGCCGAAACGATCTACTGAATCGTATTCGAAATTCGATGCGTGATGTGATTTCTGCATGCTAAAGAAATAATAATATCGAAAATTCATCACAAATAATGCGATATTCTATATATGATATGTTAGAAAAATGATAGGTACGATGTCACGTATGAACAATCAAAACAGATCGATCTCAGTCCAGAAATGTTTTCAGAATTAATATCTCTGTTAATTTAATGATAATCGAATTAAGAAATATCCCCGACACTTTATATTAGATGACATTGAAGTATCATAAGATTAATTCATACAGAATCGTACTGTGACATAACTTCAAATTTTTTACCCGGAAATTAAG
Organism: Androctonus mauritanicus; assembly: GCA_011317285.2. Taxonomy (NCBI): domain Eukaryota; kingdom Metazoa; phylum Arthropoda; class Arachnida; order Scorpiones; family Buthidae; genus Androctonus; species Androctonus mauritanicus. Next base: position 3,258 of record WUQG02192647.1, read on the forward strand.
CGAATAACAAATCACATGTTTGGTACAACTCAGGTGTTTGTCTGCATTAGATTCTTTAAAAACAATTTGGAATAAGTTATATACTCGCACGATTTGTTAAAAATTATTTAAACGTATAATTAAGTTAAAAATCAATTGCAGACATTTTTTAACATTTGTCTCGTAAATTTACGACGAATTTTCAGGTAAAACTCAATTCTTCCTGTGGTTATATACTTAGCGGTTACCTCTGTAACGATTAATGCTTAATGAATCGTCTGAAAGGAAAGCGTATGACATAATCATATCGAACTCGGACGTAAGAAAACTCATCTATTCGTATCCGATTTTATAGAAAATCGCCCAGTGTTCAAACTCTGGTCCCAATTATTAATGCCGCGTTGATTTTTATACAATCACAACAGCGTCATTACAATTCCGTTTGGTTCTAAAATATACGACAGAAAATAAATAAAATTAGATCCTCAAAACTTCTGGCCTGGAAGCAACTGTCTCCTCTGCCTCACGATGTCATGCCACTGGAATCTAACAATTGGCATAATCTGCTAAGCAGCTGCATTCATCCAACTTGATCATCAGTTAAAGTATATTCCAGAACATAGACTCTCAATGGATTATTTGAGTGTAAATTGGTTTTATAACGTTTCACATATTTTCATTATGAGTTAAAATATTCAAAAAATATAATTTATCTATCCAGATATCTTTTTTACAGACGGACAGCTTTAAAATAACATACGATACTGCCTTTTTAAAACCAAAACTAACCAATTTTTCATAAAATAAAGACAGCAATTTTTCTCCATAATGCAGTCTGAAATACTATAATGGCAGGTGTTTTAAAAATCATTCCTGAAAACCCAAACCTAGCAATTATCATCTATTTAATTTTTAAAGAAGAAACTGTTAAAGTTGGATAAAATTGAAATGATAAATTGTCTGAAAAATTTTTCAGTTTATATAATAAACGTTTTATTATACAGTATTCAAGATACCAATTTGTATTTTAACACACAATAATTAATTTGATGTCATAAATGTCAATTATTTAATAAAAATAACAATTAAAATCACCATAAGAATGACTTTATATAACTGTAATATTGTTAAATTATAATCATATTTAAGACAAAGTAATAAAAGAATTTTTTCCTGTTTCTATATCTTTCAGTATATTTTTAAATTAAAATAATTATTTATTTTAATTAAATTTTTATTATTATTCTTGTTTTTTATCTCATCTTAAATTTATATACTATATACAGTATATGTTTTTTTTAAATTTTTATCTATTATTATACAATAAAATATTATTATTATTTTATAGAATATTTAAAAAATTTCATATTTAAATATTAATATAAATAATAAATATGGTGCTATATAAACAAAATAAGATATAGAAATTATGAACATGATAAACATTTGAATAAATCATGATTATGTTCATAATTTATGCATAATAAGAGATTAAAAGGTACTTACCTTCAGTAATATCGAGATTTGCTCTTTCTACAACGCGTCTGCGAATGGGAGAATCTGGCTGGACTGGCACATCTATACCTTAAGAGAAAATATTCATGATTATTATTAAATCATTTTGTCTGCTTATGTTAATAAATATGACTTTGCTAATACACTAATTTATAATCTCTAATATGATTATTTTTAATGTATTTCTTTCATAAAAATATATAAAACTAACTTAATGTATTTTTCTTTTTATGTTCACAAATAATAAGAGAGAATAAAATCACCTTATTATATATCTGATTAATAAACATTTTTATTTTTTTTAAATAATTGTTGTTCAAAACACATTAATATAAATCAGATTAGTTTCATTAATATTTTTGTCTTAAATATTTTAATGATCTTTATATTACAAAACATTTCTAATATATTTAATATGTTATGCAGGAAAGGAGAGAGGAGAGAGAGCAAAAACTCCTATAATGTCACTCATCATAGCTATGATTGATTGTGCATTATCACTAGTCAGAAATATTCAGGACATTTGTCAATTTTTTATGCTTAGTTGATAAAATCAAAGATAATTGGAATTTTATTTTGTATAAAAATATTTTTGTTCCTCCCCAACAAAAATGCAGTAGTTAAGTTTAATTTATTTCATTAAATATTGTTTACACTTGCTTTCTTTTTTTAATTTGTATTTACAATTAAACATATAATAAAGACCTTTAAATGTTCTAATATAAATTTTAAAATCATATTTTATTCATTTGGTAGAATTTATTAATAATTGATAATCCCTACAGAGGTTTAATGTTGATACTTAAATAACAGAAAAAAATAATATGCATAACAAATTTGAATGTATTTTATTCTGTTGATACTGAGTTAGTTTTAATATGATTTATTAATTTTTAAATAGAAATTTGAAATTAATTCATTTATATTTCAGTTATATTTTTTAATTTATATTAAATAAAAAATTGAGAAAAAAAAAACAAGATTTTTTTATTTTTTATTATACAAGTTTAGATGAGTATATAATACAAAATTTTGACATATTAAAACTTTCTTCTGTTTAAAAACATTATCTTTTTGAAAAAATTTAGTTAAAAAAAACTAGTTTTTTTTTAGAATACTTTTAATATCATTATATTATAAAATGTCTTATTAACTATTTAATAAGTACAGTGTAACAACTAATTTTGAAATTATAATTAGCAAGTAAAAAAAAAGAAAGTTAAATGACAAAACTTAAAACTGTTTATCTGGCAATTTTCAACTATCTTAGCAATAATTAACTTGCTAATGGAAATGAATCATTTTTTTCCTAAAAATGACTCTATTAAAATATAATTACAAAAACATTAAACCAAATGTATAATACTTGCTTGCAAGAGAGGGACAATTTTTGTCACTAAGTCGTCGCCGGAGTGGACCAGCATTTGAAGGTGTTGGAGGATGTAGGACTTGTGGAAGAGGTGGCACTAACCGTGGGGGTACAGTCATCAGAGGAGTAGATGTTGACATTGTCGTCATGACAACAGACAATGAAGAAGGAGATGTACTGAGGGGAAGTGGTGTTAACTGTGGGGACGGAGGAGCTTTGGAGACCATAGCCAGATTCTACAGCCATACAAAAATAATGTACCATATTGTCAATCTTAAAAATATCAAATTGAAAATGTTTCAAATATAATTTTTTTTATGCCTTTAAAAAAATATATAAATTTTTAATAATAAAAAAATATTTTTATCAAATAAATTACCTGAAAACTTTTTATAAAAGAGAAGCTAAATCTATTTTTAACATTCATAATCACTTTTTAATACAGATATGAATTATTTACCGTTTCTGTTTTGGAAGGAGGAGTTGTACTGGAAGAAGATAAGGGTGGTTTCATATGAAGATGTTGCATCATAGCTTGAAGGCGTTCTCTTTCTTTAGCTAACTGTAATTCTAGCTGTGACACAACCTGCATTTGGACTCTTGCCTGGGCAGTACTTCGATCATCTAACTGATGTTCAGTATTTAAATGCCTGCAGATCATTTTGTCATTAAAAATATAAGATGCTGCTCTTCTTTAAATTGTTTTAATTTATTATAAACATTGGAGATAAGTCAATTGATGAGATAATTATTATATATATATAAATAAAAGTTTATCGTTTTTTAACTGCATATATTAAATTAAAATAATTTAGAATCATTTAATTTTTTCTCAATAAAAAAAATTTTCTTATATTAACGTTATTTTTAAAATTTCTATATTTATTCATAATATTAGTTTTGTTTTCCAGAATTAAATATCAGAAAGTTTAATCTTGCTAACTAATTTCAAAGCATGGCATATTTGATTACTTACTTCATAAAGGACTGATAATCATCACAAATATTTTCACATCCTGGCCATTTGCAGACACCGTGACCATAAAGGGGATGGGTTGGCGAACTGGAAGCACTACTACTTTCTTCTTTACTCATTAAAACAGAACTGTGAGATGATGACGAAGACACGGGTGATAGGGAATAATTTTCTTGCTGTCCATTGAGAATATGATGCGATGTGCTGGTGCTACTCTGATTACCCATAACAACAGACGCAGATGAATGCATCAAACCGTTCAGTCCTGCTTTAATAGCATTTTCATCTATGCTGCCACCTCCATCCTTCCAAATGGTTTGCAAATCACTAGCTGCTAAACCTGTCACAATTATAGACAATTCTTAATAATATAGGTCTAAACATAAGTTGCAACATATAAAAAAAGAAAAAAATAAAGATAAGTGTAAGAACAATATCTATGCAAATTATATTATTAGAAAGAATAAATCTGACAGTTTATGAAAGATAAGTTATTTTCTTTCGTTTGTTATTGCTAAAATACTTCAAAAAAAAATTTCAAAATTTGCAGTTTAATAACAGTCATTATTGATTGAATTCAAGGATAACAATAGAAGTAAAGAAAATCTAATTATGTGTGCTACATATAGGAAAACTTTCTTCTAAATGGAAAATTCAATTGTGGGATTACAACAAAATCATCACTGTCAAAAAGTGACATGACAACAGTTACAGTTTCCATCTTGTCATGACTTATAGGTCAATGTAAAAGTTATCAATTATGTAGATTTAATATTAAAAATAATTTTTCTAAATGACACTGTAATGAAAACTTTTTAATATACTTGCAATTGTATTAAGAGGATTAGAAAATTTATACACTACTTAGTATACTTATCCTGAGTAACATAAACGGCTTGAAGACCTAATAAATATTGTGATGATTCAACTGCAATTGTTGCATCTGTGGATGTTGACTTTTAGATCAATGCAGAAGTTATCAGTTTTATTAGAATTAATATTAAAAAAATAATTTACTTAAATGATATTATAAATGAAACTCTTTCTTCAATACTCTCAGTAACTGTATTAATAAAATTTGTAAACTATTTAGTATACTAACCCTGAGGTAATACAAAGGGCTGGAGACCTAATAAATATTGACGATGACTCAACTGCAATTGTTGCATCAGTTGATGTTGTTGTAAAGCAAGCTGCTGCAATTGCATCTGAAGTTGCTGCCTGTTATTCTTTACTTTATCATTGACGGAAACATTACTTGTATTATTCAACTGTTGAAGGATTTGACTTTGCTGCACCATATTTAATTGAAGCTGTTCTTGAAGATGGGGAATTACTGATTCTAACTGCTTTAATTGTTGATGTTGTTGTTGCTGCTGCTGATAAATAGAACAGTTTCAGATTAAGAAAGTACAGGATGTTTAAATTACTGATGTCTTTAAAAAAAAATAAAAAGCAATTTTTCATCTTTAAATAGTAAAGATAAGGAAAAAAGTTTAAAAATTTATAACTTTTATTATACATTTTAAATCTTTAAATTCAATTAATTTCATTTTGAAATCTTACCATTAAAATTGTTTTCTTTAAAGTTTACAATATTATAAATTAATACCAAAATGAAAGAAAGGAGGAAAAGTCTAACAAAACAAAACAGGAAAAAAACTTTTGACAAGTCATCAATTTTGTTAACACAAAGACAATATTCTGATGGAATATTCAAAGCCTCAAGCTATAGTTTTACTTCCATCATCAGTTTTATGTACAAATGATTGCAGCATTAAACATCAAAAGCTTCTTAAGTATCTTTTGGAACAATCACCTAGAAATTCCAGGAAGTAGAAAAGCGGAAGTAGTACCTGCTGCTGTTGTAAAAATATAGATTGTTGTTGCTGCAAAAGTTGCTGCAGTTGGGCTGGTGAAGGAAGAGGCTGTTGCAGGAGCTGCTGAGCTAGCAGTTGCGAGTTCATCATCAATAACGACGGTACAGTTGCTGCACTGTCGCTGGCTGACCTGGACCTCTTGGTACCTTGGGTGGGGGAAACCTGAAAATCAAAAGTTAAGTTAAAATAAAAACAAGAAATATATGGGCATTTAATTTCCCATTATCCGCGCATACAACTTACCTGGGACGACAACCTGCACGTCCTAAGAACTGCACCCAGAGTCGCTAACTAACTACCTTTCCGAGTCAATCGCCCGGGACCGAGTTTAGAATCAATGAACATTTTTTCTATCTCTTTTCTCCCCTTAGCAGTTCACACGGTCGAAAAGCCTGCACCACTCAACGGCACACATCTTTTGTTTACATTGATGCTGAGTAACAAACTCCGCATTCGGATGGGAACGTGGTCGTCATGGCAACTAATGGAGTGGCCAATCAAGTTTGTATTTATTCTTACATAATACACAATCACGGAACCCCCTGTTATGGATTATGCAAGCACAGAGCTAAGCAGGCACCACGTCCCTCAATATTTACTCTCGTCAAAGCAAACCGAAAGTCGAGCCGGGAAACAAACACGCTGCCTCTCAACTTACAGTCTCTAGTTACACCGCAATTCAGTAGTCGTGCAAGACAAACAGTCCTGCTTGATGCTGTCCAGCAACTAAGTCAACTAGATCTGAGTGCACGCTGAAGGCTAAATAAAACTGTTTTAGAAATATTCTCACCTTTTATTTCGCCACACGGCAGCCTTTCCGCGGGTAATTGTCCATTAAAGCCGAAATGTCCTACACTAATTTGTATAAATATAGTATTAATGAGTACGGTCGCGTCCCCTGATGGGACTCGTTCCCAGCGACTTTAAATGTTTTACGAGAAAGACGACTCGCGAGGGGTGAAGTGCAGATGAGTCAGTGGAGCGAATAGAGGAATGGAAAACGGGGGAGGAGACGGAAGAGAGAGAAAGAGACACTTCAGTTCACGCACAGCGACGCAGAAAAGAGTATTCGAAGATTCTGTCAATATACGTTTGCCACATGGCTCAAACCCCATGTCAACAGACTACTGCACCTTTAGCATGCAAGGCCCGCAGGCCGACGGTTCGGAATTCAACGTAAGCAAACAACTCGTTTTCCGCTCAAATTCCATCTGCTGCTGACGTCAGGGAAGAGTGAAGTCCCTAGAGGAAGAGACAGAATCGTAGACCCGACACTTAAGATTTATCGTGTGGTTCTGGGCTTAACCCTCCAGCCACTCCTCTCCTTCAGTGCTCCCGTAATTAGCCAGATGCCAAAGTGGACATTGCCGAAGGGGAAATCAGGGCTTGCACCACTCATTATGTCACTATGGCCCTTGGGTGTCTACTAACCGGTTCGCCTACCTCCCACGTGTGCTATCAACCGTTTTGGCTACTCACTCATTTGTCCCGAGTCGTAGTGGATGACTCCCATCTGACCTCTCCATCTGGATCTGGTCAGTTGGAATTCGCAACGCTACAAACCCGACAAATTTTCTGGCATTAAAAAGTCATAAATATCGTTTCTCTACATACGCCACCACCTTTACATATCACCTTTTACTGATTAATTTTTCGCTACGGAAATAGCATCAATGGAAAGTGCAACCAATCAAAATGGCAGATGAGTAGACTCATTTGGAAATAATGAAATCGAGTAGCCGAGCTTCTAAACATTATCGGCAGACATCGGAGTAAGGCCACTTCAACGAATGTCATATTTTCATTACGCTTAATTACCTATTGATTAATTGACCTAGCCGTGCGGATGATTAAAAAGCGTCGCGAATTACACATTCAGGTCGCACGTCACATCCCGCCAACGGGTTGGAATTAAAGAAAGTCGATCGTTTCTTTCTTCGCATTATTGTCCAATGAAGTCGAACAATGACGTTCCCGCTGACCTCTTAATATTTCCTGTCCAAATTCGTATTTAAAGCGTTTCCTGTAATCTTACGACAGCCGATCGAATTCTTCAGATTTTCCCTCGGTCTTCCTCTTTACAACCGATCAAAAAACTAAGAATTTAAACGTCGGCAATGGTCTACTTGACACAAACGATCTATCTATTCATCTGCCTTCAATCTATCTATATAAACCTCGCATATTTTCGGTCGTGCGAACCCATTAACTCGCGCTACTCACTTCCGCGCTTTATATCGCGAACCGACTCCAGACAAAGAGAGAGAGATAGATATATTTTCTTAAGTTTGTAAAATCACATCTGGATCACCGGAACTGCTAACAACATTATCTGTTACAAGTAAAAAAGTCCCTTGCCTCTCTTATAAACCTGCCATATTTCTATAAGAAACTCGCGTGTCTCCAACATTCCCATGAAGTTGCGCACACTGGGACTCTTAAACTTGTTAAATTTTTATACTTGTATATACTTCTCATCCAAAACTTTTCATCTAAATTCCATTTCTCCTACTATCTCGGGCATTCCTTAAGTTTGGAGAGCAAATTTGACGTTACCAATCTTCTAAACTTAATTCGAATGCTGGAGATTTAAGGATGCCACCATTAAAAATGAGCAAATCGCCGCACCAAAGGGTTTACAACGCTCTAGAAAGGTTACAGTCGATACGTAAGTTAGTTCCGGTTGATCAAATGCACCAAACAGCTACGGAACTCGTTTTAATCCGTACTCAAGATGGTTTAGAATATTTAATCTCTAGAAACAAACACATTAAGACCGAGTAAATTATTTCTACATTGCTGAACGTTATGAACTGAACCTATAGTAATTAATATCATCGAATGCCGAAGTAACAAATGCAATTGCGAATGTATTTTTTTCCCCTTCCTCCCGTTATTTTTTTTTCCCGAAAACAATCTGGAATCTTAAATGCAAACGAACAATCAAAAGACAAGTTGAATCGGAAACGATCTTAGAAAAATGTTCCAATTAGTGCGACGATTAGTCAACATTGCAAAACGAAGCTATTATTTTCTAATTACCGAACTAAACTTTGAATGATTACAGAGATTGGACATCAAAATGGCGTCTTTCTTTTATCGCTCGTTTCCAATCGACTCCTTGTTAAAACTATTCCTACTAATTGTCGACATCCGAATAAATATACCATGTTTGAAGAATCAGTTTTTCTTGCTCTTTTCTTACTCCCCAACAGAAAAAAAAAATGTATAAAAAAAATTACAACTCGAGACAAATTTATAACGGATACTAGGAGTCCATAAGAGTAGATTTTGATGTTGTTCCAAACCGAAAACGTACAGCTTTAGCTATATTTTTCTTTTTTTATAAATTATATAGCGACTGGTAACATAAATTATATTTTTTGTTTCGTTCGTTGTTAAAAATAAAACAGATTTTTAACTGTTAATTCTTTTCCGATCTATCAGATTGAAGTTAAAATAATACTTTAAATTTTAGCATTAATCTGACAGATTACAACAGGAGATTGATTGACCGATAGTCAGCTAGAGGAGCGATAGATGATTGGTTTAGAAGAGATAAAAAGAAGATAATTTTTATTTCTGAAACTGTCATCGACTTCCATACTTCGATTTTAATTGATATCATTAAATAAAGTTGGGGACGTGGCATGCATGCAAATATCAGAATGGTGCAACAAAAAACTAAAAAATACGCTAAAAATCAGCCAAAAAAAGTTTGACAATTCGAGAAATGTACCGAATTTCTATTATCAAACAGATTTATAAAATGTTTTTTTTTTTTTTTTTAATTTTAAAAAATAAATTTTAGTTTGCCGTCTGTTTATTAGAAAAAATAATTGTTTAAAATTATAAAGGTATATAATATTAAGATGATTTGCGTAAGGAAGGAAGGAATTTCTCGAAAGGAAAGATTCCGTTTAACCTACGTTAATATAGGAAAATATTGAATAAATGGTTATTGTCATTTAAACCGATAATCAAATATGATTCCTGTAAGTTCCAGAAAGATAATATTGAACTGAAGTGTCAAAAACTCGGTTTGATTCGCACAATATTCTTCTCCTCAACTGGCTATCACGAAATCCCTACCTAAACCCAATCGAAAATCTTGAGGGCATTTCAATTCGACACGTCTACTGAGAAGGTAGAGAATTCAATGTTTTCGTCTGAAGCGAGCGTAGGGAGTTTGGAGAAAATTCCCTCGTTCAAGACTTGGTAGAATAATGTATGGGGAGCTAAGCGATATATATATATATTTTTTTATTATTCTGACATTTTCCATTAGTAAACAGCTTTAAATTTTTGATATTTACATTCAATTCTATAACATAACAACTCCCGATTGCGGTTACTCACCGAATTTTCGATTTTTTACATAGAGTTTTAATGCGAAAAGGAACTTTTTGCTTAAATTTCGAACATACCGCACGGGCCTAAATCCTCCAACTTTAATAAATCATTAACATAAAAAAAAATCCCCACGAGTGTTACCAAAACAGTAGTAGAAACATTTCCAAATTTAGACTGAATGCCGTCTTATTTAGTCTTAAATAAATAAACAGCATTTGCGACCACAAACACACACCGGGTTATTGATTCCGAGAATTTACGATCGCTCGAGCATTCTGTAGAATTTTCGAGGAATTAGTATTAAAATTAGAACAAAAATGTATATTGTATATGTGCAAAAAAATCAATATTAAGAACGCGAAAACTCCAGAAAGTTGTTTAGTAAATATCCGAAAAATTTCGCGCAGCGAACAGTTTAAATATTTTTTTATATATTTTTTTTTGCGTGTTGCGCGTCGCGATAAAATCGCGTGTAGCGGACGAAGCTTGCGCGATATTTTCACGAAATTTTGTAATTTGAACGGATTAGGGATGATTAATAGCCACCGAAATTTTGGTGGATTTCGTATCCACTGATCGCTAGTTACCGAATTTTGAAACTGGATTTAGAACCCTCGCCGAAAAAAAGTTTAAGCAAAGAAACAGACGAAAACTATTTTTGATTGTTTTCATGTTGACGTTTACAAAATTAAAAAAAAAAGATATAAAAATAGCGAATTGTCACCTACCGGCCCGGACAGGACAAAGTGCTCCTAAGGGTGAGTCTAAGTTAGTGAATGGAATCATAAACGGGCTCCCGAGTGTGGCCACGTCGCTATGGTAACTGGGGATAAACGGAGTTTGTTCCCAGAAGGGCAAACTAAATAAGTAAATGACAGCATGTCAGAAGATTGTCTCCCGCTCTATCTATTGATTACATAAAGCAGAATTTCGAATGTCAATTTTTTTTTGACCCACCCGCACAGGTATCGTTAGGTAACAAAAGTGAACTTACGTGTTGTTCGGCTTCTTCGCCCGCTGAGTTGCCATTGGGTGTTGTTGGGGTTCTTGGTGTTTGATTGGTAGATAAGTTGATAGCGACTTCACCTTCATGGTCCATCATACCATTTTTCTAAAGTAAATGTAATAAAAAAAAACTTTGTTAATTTTTATATAACTAATACAAATAAATATTCTTAAATCTCTATCAACTAATCAGGGGATTGAGCGTGACGTCCCGTATCCATTACGAAGTTTTGAAAATTCAAAAATTCGAATCCGTCCAATAGAAAGATAATAGGCGTTTAACTTCGTTTTATTCCCACCAGATGTCGCGTCGTGCTCCGGTTGGAGTTTACTTTTTATTAACGGAATAAAAAAAAAGTAAGGGGAAAAAAGCGATTCGAATTTAGTTCTTCGCGTCGACAATGAAATAAAACAAAAATTAAGTGTTGTTAAGTCCGTCTAAGGTTTGGAAAAGGAAGGGAAACGCTTCGGCAGAGGCAATTAAGTTAAATAATTCCGAAAAAATCACACAGCTGTTGCGGGTTCTTGTTGATTAGATTTTCTGCACCTCCTTTACTCGGTAGGGTTTTATAATCCGGTAAGATTTTTTGGTCGCCCGAGGGACTTTTTGCATTTTCGTCATTATCTCGCCTGTTTATCTGGACCCGGTGGAAATTTGTCACAGGAAAGAAACGAATATAACACGTTACAAAAAAGTACAGCGGTGTTTACACAACGACAAAACGTCTTGTGTTAAATTTCGATGTTTTTACACATTAAGGGAACTGCTTCTTGTTTGTAGAGCCAGTTCTCTTGTTTGGTGTAGAGAAACGCTGGAATAAAAAAAAGAAAAAAGAAAAAATTCAGGGGAGTTTTTTCTGTTCTCGAATCTCCGCTTTGCGCAGTCTTCAGACTCAACACAATCCTGTTGGAGTGACTTGGGTAATTATTTAACTGCTTCTGAACGTCCCCGTACAGCGTTCGGTGGCGGGATTTTGGTCAAAGCAGATAATCGATCGTTGCTGACAATTAGGCTTGCATTCCTGCAATTAATAAATGAACTTGAGCTTCACTCAGCAAAAGAGTCTAGCGAAACCACCGCAAACATTTGGAAATTCTTTAAACCCCTCATTTTCCCCTTTCCCTTTTTAAAAGGTAATTTTCTAAAAAAAATGAATAATAATAATTTATTTTTATTTATGAAATTCTTTTTTTTTTCTATTTCTTGTAATTAATATGGTAAAGCGGATAAAGATGGATCGATATGTGAAAATATGCAATTTTTTCTTTTTAATCTGGGAATTCTTTATTAATATGTCCTCGTCGTTTTTTTTCAAGTTTTTAAATTATTTTTTGGATTGTTATAAGCGAAAATTTGCGTCTTATCGCTTTCGGATGTAAATTAATTTTAAGAATTAAAGTTCTTTCATCGTTACTTCGCACGCTTAACAGGACTTCGACAAAATAAAACAACTTAAATTCATTATAAATTATTGAATTGCACTAGTAACTACATTATTATCCCAGTAACAACTCAAAATTTCGATTAAAATTTGATCTGTCCTCCACACTGTCGTTGTTTGGCTTATGTTTTAATTTTTGATCAATTTTCTGAAATTATTCAAGGAAAATATTTACAAAATATTATGTTTTAGCATTTTTAAGGACGTCTTAAGAAATTTTAATAAGTTTTTGTTTTTAGAACGTTTAAAAAATTCAGCGATGAGAAGAAATTATAATAAATCGTAAATTCCGCTAGATGGACAGTAACAAATTTTAAACTGAGATGAATACGTTACGAATTTAAAACGTTAACTGATAATCGATTAATTAATTTTATCGATAATTTTAAATGATAAAAATAAAATTGTCATTAATAAACCTATATAACTAAACTGTCTAAAAATTCCTTTCTAACTTGAAAATTATTATATTTTCGCGTAAAGAAGCAGGCCGATTTTCAAAAAGCAGAAGAAAAAGTAATACTGTATTACGTTCATTAATGCATGGACAAACAGAGACTAGGATGATTTAATGATATTTACGTAGTAGAAGGAACAAAACTAGCCAACTGGATTGCACTACATCAAGTTGGATAATGATTAAGTCGAATGAATCAATTAAACCATCTTGACACGTGATCGATATCTGCATGTTTACAAAAGAAGATATATGGTTACAATTACAAATTTAATCGAAGTTACACAAAGTTACAAAGAGGACAAGCATCACGAAAGTGTAATTGTTGTTGGGGAAACTTCTCGGAATCAGGAGGTTCCAATTCCAAGGACCGTGTCAGCTTGTCACGCACTTAGACTCCCCTATCTGTCACCTGGACGGCAGTGACATGCACCTTGACCACTTCACCTGTCAATACGGAGTCATAAATCGAATGATCATCGCTTGTCGAGTACACATTGGTTTTCGATAGAGAGACCGCATTTCGGGGAAGGACGTTGTGGGTGTGGACAGTTGGTTTTATGTGAGGGAAATAGAGCTCATTAGCTGCTCGGATGTCCTGGAGGGGTACTTAGCAAGGACGGGCGATCAATGACTGGCGAGTGTTCGATCGCCGATCGACTCACCCAACAAACTGATACTTGCCACTTTAAAACAGTCCCGTTCCGACTTTTGTTTCGTTTGACCATTAAGCAACGTTAATGAATCTATTCCGTTGTATGCTACCTCATTTGGAGTTTAAATATTCATAAAACGATTTAATTGTCACTGTCTAATTAGCTAATTAAATAGCAATCAGCACGCTCGTCTTTTTCTAATTTTTTTTTTCTTTCTTGCTCTATTCGAAAGTCGATCATGTGCGACTCCAAAAAAATAAAAATAAAAAATAAAAATCTGCCAGCGAAGATCCGGATCCAGATAAAAATACTACGATTTGTCCGAATGCCACCGCGATAATTGCAATAATCGCTAGATTAAATACTACCGCGGCAACAAATCGTAGGCCTAAGAGCGATTTTCGCGATTTAATAAAGTCGATATATCGCGATCGGATTTGTGAGACCTATAATTGATTTTATAGTGACGTGAGAGCTCAATCTCAATACGTAGCGCAAGTGACAGATCGAAATATTTTGCGCTATGAATTTCTACTAAGCGTTAATGACGTTAAGAAAGATTTCACATACATATAATTTTTTTTACCGCCATTGTTATCGTATTATAAAATTATAAAAAAAGAAGAAGCAGGGAGGAAGAAAAAAAAAATGGTCACAGTATGTGTGTAGTATAATTTTTAACCGAAGTAAACGTCGGTCGTAAATTAATAAATAATGCTTTTCGGTAATTTGTTCGACAATATCCATCTTCAATTATAACAATGTCTTTAGAAACATTTTTCTCTTGGGCATGGTTGGGGCGTGTAAGAAAGGCTATTACTGATAAAGCCAAGAGAGAATTAAAGATTCCCGAAAATCAAGATAAGACACATTTTTGCATTCTCAAGGGTGGCTGTATCGATCAAGCGATGCAAACATCGTTATGCACTAAATAAGCTTCTTTTCGAACTATATCTTCGATTCTTGAATTCTATTAAAGAGCCAATTTCGGTGTTATTTTCGAACCGATCCCTCTCGGTGTTTATATTGAAATTTTAAAAATCCAATTTTCGCCACCAATCGAAATTCGCTTAATCTGAAAACGTGTCGTCTTTCTCCTTAGTAATTAAAGATATGAAAAAAAAAATAATAATAATATATATAAAAAAATTTTTTTCGATGCTTAATACTTTACTTCTCTCTCTCTCTCTCTCTCTCCGATTGTTTTAATCCCATTTTCGAAATTCGGATTGATGCTTTCCGATTTTAAATAAATAACCGAAAACTGTTAATTGAGCTTTAGAAGGGAGGGAAAGAATAGAGGAAAAAATAAAAAATAAAAACTCGATAATGAAAAAACTGAATTGTGAAATTCTGCACCGCATTCGCTTGGCATTTTTAATCTACCTGTGCTAGTCGTTAAAACTGCTAAGTGGTCGACATTTTAACTCGATTTTTCACGGTCCACGTAAGATATTGAATGTACTCCTTCTCTGCGTGTGCGTTAGATGCACGAGTTTAGCGATTTGTCTAAGATGACTATTCGTTTTCGTTCGAATTTCGTAGGTTACGGAATTCGTTCTGTATAGTTTTTATCTCCCAAATGTAAAGTGAAACTGTGTTCTTATGCCATTCATGAATTTATAGTTTTAGAACACATAATAGCGGCACTACAACTATAATGGTGCTAGTCCAACTTAAGGTGGATCTTGCGTAGTACTAAACAAGATCTATAACATTTCAATTAAAACTATATCTATAGTATCATATTAAGCAAGATTCATAATTACAGTACTAAACAAGAACCATAATAATCACTAACAAGCAAGATCTATAGTATCAATACTAAGCAAGATCCATAATATCAGCACTGAAACAAGATTTATAGTATCAGATTAAGCAAGAATCATAATAACAGCACTAATCAAGATCTACATTATCAACATTAAGCAATATCCATAGTAATTATCAACAAACAAGATCCATAGTATCAACACTAAGATTCATAATATCAGAGCTAAGCAATATCCCATAGTATCAGAGTCAAACAATATGCATAGTATCAGTGCTAAGCAAGATTCATAATTTCAGCATTGAAACAAGATTTATAGTAGACTAAGCAAGAATCATAATAACAGCACTAATCGAGATCTACATTATCAACATTAAGCAATAACTATAGTAATTACCAACAAACAAGATCTATAATATCGACACTAAGATTCATAATATCGTCAGAGTTAATTCAATATCTCATAGTATCAGAACTAAGCAATATGCATAGTATCAATGCTAACTGGTAAGCAAGATTCATAATAACAGCACTAATAAAGATCCGTAGTACTAAGCAAACATGGATCAGTACTAAGCAAGATCCATAGTAATTACCAACAAACAAGGTCTATAGTATCAACACTACGTAAGATTCATAATATCAGTGCTAAGTAACATCCATAGTATCAGAGTTAAACAAGATCTATTGTATCAGTATTAAGGAGGATTCATAGTATCAATTAGACATTATTATCTACTGATACTATGGATCTTAATAACCTTGGTTTATCAGTTACCAAATTGAATTTGTCAATATCCATATTCAATTATAACAATGTCTTTAGAAACATTTTCCTCTTAGGCACGTTTGGATACTTCGTTAAACTTAATTTCTCACTACGGTCTTCTAGGCCTGTAGATATTAAGACACGGAAGAGAACAAAATTACGAAAATGTGATTTATCTTAATTAAGAAAGCGAACTAGCAAATAGATGGTCTCATAGCAAACTGTATAAAAAGCAGTTTGGCAACTTATTCTAGCATAAATAACTCCTAACCGGTTTGAATTATCTCATCAAAATCCGTTACTTATCGAACTATATCTATTCAACATCCTATCTAGATTCACAGAAACTGTCCAACTGCATAACCAACCTCGGTATTCCCTTCGCATATCAAACACCTGTCATGTCTAACTCTGGTTATCAGCTGCTGCTACTACTACTCCAACGTTTACGTTTCTCCATCCGAGTTACTAACGAAAAGGCGCAAACATACACATATATATATAACTTTTAAAAAATTCCGATGTCAATCAAACGTTTCCTAAAATATATTAATTAATTTATCGTCGATCAAAACTTTTACGATTAAACGATTTTTACGAATCGAAAAGTTTCGAGAGAGAGAGAGAGCGAGAGAGAGAAAGCGGTGATTTTTATAATTTTTTTTTTTTTTTATCATTCTTTCTATTAAGCATCCGGTTGAGTAGTAGTACTAGTAGTAGTAGTAGTAGTAATTGGCTAAAACCGTGAGAAAAGGAGAAGTAGAGAGGACGTGGACGTTTAAGTCCTAAACTAACTGCCAATATTCGAAAGAGTGATCTATAGAGCAGCAAACATTGGCGATAAATACACAGTCGGGACGGAACTCATTCCAGACTCGGTAATGAATCATTTTCCCTTATTATTTGTCCAAGATTTATATTGATCAATACGAAAATAGGACATTTCTTTCGCTCCCCATACTTCTTCTAATGTCGAGGATTCGTTGCTTCATTTATTGCTCTATTAAAGCTTCTGGCCGGGTTCTACTTAAAGAACTAGTCCTTCTGTAATGAAGTTTTTCTCTCTCTTAAATTTGATCATAATATTTGAAAGATTCGTATCTTTTGAAAACGAAAATTTAAATGGTATGTTTAATCATATGTACCGAATACGGATGAAAATGATCAGCTGTTACGTATTCTCGTTTCAAAAATTTAGAGTTGCCAGAGCTATATTGTGACTAATTACTAGATCATTTTTTTTGAAAAAATATTGTTGTCAACTAACAAAATCTAACAAGTTTTTATTTGAAAATTGAATTTGCTTGACTCAGAAAGAGTTTTAGTGAGACTAAATATTATGATATTGTTATAAAGTTTTTTTTGCGTCTAAGAATTGGTATCTAACATTATTACCAAATTTACCAAGAGCAGCACACACATTTACAATTTGTGCGAACTTTTAACGATGTACACCCAAAATTATAAGAGTACCAAAACAATTTCTCAAAAATTCTAGTCTATTAATTTCATTTTATGCGTGTTATCATAAAAGAATTTTAATTTTTTTAAAAGTTATGCATTTTTATGAACGCTTATTAAATTTTATTGCAAATTTAATTAAAAAATTTTGAGCGTTTAAATTTGAAGCTTGGAACTCTTTCTCTTTTTTTTTCTAAAATTAGTCATTACTCGAGTGATGTAATTTTCGAATCCACTGTCAATGTTTACAGTACATCGCTCACGCAAAAAAATATTTACGATGTGTTCGTCTTCAATAACGAATTTGGAATATGACTCGCAAACAATATAAATAAATGTCGTAAATTTTGAAAAAATTTATTACATTGTTGAAAAAAGTCATTTATGTATAGCTGTTGGAGAAATGAGGAGTGACAAAAGTTGCATCATATACGCTTTGTGATATTTATTCAAATTTTATACACAAGAGACAGAGCTTTTTAAAAAATGTACGAACAATGATAATAATTTCAAAAAACAATCATTCAAAATTTTTTTTTAAAATTGAATATAAGCCTGTAATACCAGCAAAATTAAGTTAATCACATTTGCGTTGTAAGTACATTTTTAAAACTCTTAAAAACAATCATATTATTAACTTGAAGCCGATAATTCTCAGCTATTGACAAAACTAAAATTAATTATCTTACTTTTTGCATAAAAACAGTTCCACGAAAAGATTTCCACAAATTTATCTGGTTTTCTTTCAAAATGTTCATCTCAATATAATGAAAAATTTATGAATAATGAATTCCACTGTTCTGGAATTGGATTTGATTTATCACTTTACAAAATTTGAGAATTTTATTTACTTCGTAATGCATATTTCCAAATCTATAAAGTGTTTTTTTCAATTCAAAATGAACAAAGTACAATTTAATTTGTCAATTCGTTTTCAGTGCATCATTTTCAAGACTTCGTATCGACGGTAGCTGCAAAGAACAGCACGTTTCAAAAAAAGGTGTTTTTCAAAGCCGTTTTTGGTACTGGATAAACTATTTTTTCGATATTTAGCCTGCATGAATTGAGGAATCAAGTCTCAAACTTCAACTTTTTATCATTTAAAAATTTATAAAAAAATCGATTTACATGAACAAAAACGACTTTGAGAAACCCATTTTTCGAAACGTGCTGTTCCTTGTAACTACCATCGAAATATTTTTGTAATACTGATTGATCAACAATTTTATTTGATCAAAGGTACTGTTAATTGTGCTGCCATGTTTATAATTAACGATTTGTTGC
>WUQG02192758.1:0-22166 GCA_011317285.2 Androctonus mauritanicus
TTGTAAATTTCACTAGTAGTCTCTTCACATTGCAAAATTTTGCAGGTCCCCGTTACCTATATATGTACGTCTTTTTTTTATTTTGCCATTTCTCGATCTAACGTTTTCCTCAATCGAACGTTTTTTTTCGCCGTCCCCTTGGAAAACATTAGATCGAAGTTTTACTGTAACTATATCGAGATTCTCCTATATAACTAGCAAAATCTATACAATACATATAAAATATTTATTATAAAATAATTGAATTTTTTTTATAGCGTAACTTGTGAATCAACGTTTCCTAAATGGCATTCCGCGGAACCTTGGGATTCTGAAGATAGAATTAAGGATTTCGCAAAAAAAAAAAAAAATATTTTGCTAGAAAAATATAAAAATGGGCTTATTGAATATCGTTTTAAAAACAAACAAATTATATATTACTAGCAGTGGCGGCTCGTGACTTGAAATCATGGGGTGCTGCACTTTCGAAATATGCTTATACAGTGTAAATATAGTGTACACGTATTTGGATAAAATAGCAAAATTATGGTAAAAATTAAAAACGAAAAAATATTGTTTATTATCGATAAAATTATAATTCAAAATGTTTATGCCTTTAATTGTAATTCCAAAATATTTAAAGGGACAGAGTAAACACGAGAAGCACTACCGGTACAACCTGCATATAAACAACAGTGGAACTGCGCCACAGACAGTGCCGCATTAACTAAAAACGAGCATTCACGCATGAAACTATGTCGTGCATATGCTTGCGCGAGTAGCGATATGGCACTATGATAAACACAATACCGCTCTTCTAAGTGTTACAAGATAATTATTATTTTTTTATACAAAATAAGAGAATTGTATAGGGTTGTTAATGATAAAAATTAAATATTACAAGCAAATATGAATAAATTAATAAATATATTTATATACCGAGAAAAATTTGGGGTGTTGCAGTTCCTCAATGCCTATGCACGAGCCGCCCCTGATTACTAATAAGTATGTCCGTCAAAAATGATCGGCATATTTACTAATAATTCTCGCCTCAAATCAAATTTTAAAATTTTAATTTGTTGTTTAATCTTTAACCGGTACAATTTTTAAGTCCATACTGAAAAAATTTTAAAGGATTCCATTACGGAATAATTTTGTTCATAATACAAAATGATTCCGTCCGTGGCCAAACTAAATTGGGATACTCTTATAAATGTCCAATGAAGTTTTATCCTTATGGACTTTTGTGATTTTATCTTACAGATTTTTTTCATTTGAATTTCTGTCCTGGAACCGTTTAAACTAAACCATATCAAATCTTATGCCATCATTTAATTAGTAAACATGGAATGGAATGAAATGAGTAAAAAAAAGCTCTTTGCATAGGTAGAGTCAAAGATATTTGGCAGAATAAATTTACAAATATGCTGATTCAACTCAATATAAGAGGCCGGATTGGTAGCGTGGAAACACTCTGGAGGATCCGGGTTCGAGTCTCGGATCCCTTGAAAATATTTATCAAGGGGTCCAGGCCCGGCCCGTCGATCCCCATCTCCACAATCCGGTTGACCCCTCCGCAGGGGTGGACAGCCTGTGGAAGGGCTCATTTTTTTTTATTAACAGACGACACCATTTTCTACTCAGTAAGAATACTGACTGGTGAGTGGAAAATGGTGTCGTCTGCTAACCAAAAAAAAATTACCTCTGGAAGAATTTCCAGTTTTTCGCGGGCCATCACATTAAATAAACAATATTTAAGATATAAAAATAATCAAATGCCATAATCATCTATGTTATTTACCGTTCGTATAAGGCTTGTACGAATGCCGAATCATTTGATATCATTTATTCGTAACAGAAATACTAAATTTCACATTTAAAATAAATTTGTACCTCATATTAATATTTATATCTTATTTTGATTTATTTGAGCATTTATATTAATCAACATCTCTTCACTTTCTAATTTTTTTTTTAAATTAAATTAAATAAAATTTCGATAAACGCCTCCTATGACATCATTCCGCAAACACCATTGCTTTCACATAATTAATTTTCATTCAATGTAACTTTTTTTACATTTTTTTTACGAAATAATGTTAATTTAATTAATTTTATTGTTATTGAATTGTTTTCGACAACAGTTTTTTTTTTTTAATTCTCGACTAAACAGTGTTTTCGATAAATATAGTCCTCGATATTACAGATATAAAATTCATATAGTAACAGATTCCGCCTCTAGAAAAATACAGTAATATAAAAAAAAAATTGTGATCTTTTAATCTTAAATTAGAATAAACTTATGTTTATTAATAATAATAATAATAATTAAAATTTTTGATTAAATTCTATCCATAATAGAATATTGTATTTATTTTTAATATATTTGATCAAATAATCTTTAAATCGAATTGACGAATATTTTAATATATCGCGCACCTTATTATTTTTCACCAGTATGAAAATTTCTTACATACTCCTACTAAAATATATGAAAAAAAAAAGTTAACTAATTTATAACCTAAGAGACATGGCGGAACTCCAAACATGTAAACAGACCATATATTTGTATGTAGACATATTTCATCGACTACTTCATCATTACTTAATATAGATACAGAACATTCGACTTATATTTCATTACTTTCTAGAAACTTAATATATATACATATATATTTTTTTCAATACGATTACGTATTTTGTATCTTCACAATTTTCTGATTTTGCAATTGTTTTTTTATTATTATTTTTCATACATTAATTTAATAAAACAGAGCGAAAAATAAAAAACAAAAAAGTTTCTTCCTATCACGGGATACAGAACGTAAATTAGATTTATGTTATAAAAAAAAAATTTTCTATGATGATAGGAAAATATGAACCTTCATTGAGCAAATGTATTGTTACAATACCGTACTCGTTTCGGTAGTAGTTAATTTATTATAACTATAAAATTGTCAGACATCCGTTAGATCTATATATGGAATTGTTCCATATTTTATTTTATTATTATTAATTTTTTTTTAAATATAAAAAAATACTCGAACTGATGAAACGAAATTACTCTCGTTGAATTTTTTTTGAGCAAGGTGCGCATATATAAAATTTAAAATATGTTTAATAGTAATTAAGAATTTTTAATCGTTGTCCTTGTTAAATTTTTCCTATTCGAATACTAAACTGAATAAAACTAAAATGCTCGTGTGTTTACAAAAGTACTAAATTACCAACCATAATTTAGTACTTTTGTACTAAATTATGGTTGGTAATTTAGTACTTTTGTACTATTACTTTACTACTTTTGTTCTACTTTTGTAGTTTTGTAATTTAGTACTTTTGTACTAAAACTTTTGTACTACTACTTTACTACTTTTGTACTTTTGTAGTTTTGTAATTTAGTACTTTTTGTACTAAATTACAAAACTATAAAAGTACTAATTTGCCATACCAAGTACTAAATTACCATGGTTGGTATGGTAATTTAGTATGGCTGGTATGGTTAGTATGGTAATTTAGTACGGTTGGTTATGGTAATTTAGTAATTTGGTATTAGTTAATTTATTCTTGACTTTAAAATTTGTTTCAAGTTTATAACTTGACAAATTACAATTCAAAATGATTTCGGGTTGTTAAATTTGAAAATACTGTATATAGTCAGCTGTATAAATTTATTTTATTTTTAAAAGCTGAAATAAAATTGCTCTGCAATTCAAAAAGCAGTTATTTTGTTAATTACACTTATATCTACATAAAAATCCCATAACTGCATAGTTTACAGATGGTCATATGCAACATTTTTTAATTAATTTAAGTGACTTTTTAAAAATTTCAATTTTTTAATAAATCTGTATTACATTTAACAGAACTGATGCTGGTTCATAAGAGAGTTCATTTGGTGTCAACAAAATTCATTTGCTGTCAACTCTTTAGATAAAACTCATCAAGTACAGGCACTATACCCAATGTCACACAAAACGTGATGTTATCCAGAAGACAACTGTTTAGTTTTAAATGTTATATAATTTATTATAAATTTATAACACGAAAAACTAATTTATTACGAACTTATAATAAACAAATTAATTTATTAAATTACTTTTATACGCTTTTAAATTTTTGCGTGTTATTCGATAAACAACTCTATGTTGTTTAAATTCTAAAACGGATCATTATCTTACAGCGTAAGTCAACCATGTAGAGTTTAGACATACAGTATAAAACGAAATATATAAATAATAAAGAAGTTTTTATGAATGAAATTTTTCCTGCGTGTACAAAAAAAAAAAAAAAATTCGTAAATTAATTCATGTGTTTCGAAAAAGTCGGATTTTTTTTTTGTTTTTTTTACTTCTGAGTTTGCTTACGTATATTAAAAATATTCTTATTTCCTAACCGAATTAAAATTTTTAAATAATTTATCTAATGAAACAGCATTATTAAACAAAAATTTTTGTCATCACACACACATACACATATACATATATCATAATTTCTAAAGGCAAAGTGCCAAATTTACGTCACATATGTTAAGTTTGGGTGTCAATGTAATTCTCGTGCTTAACTGAGCATATCTCCTCGAGTTGATGTTAGTTTCTAGTGTTAACATCAAAGTGTCATTAAAATTTCTCGAAGGAAATAATATTAATAAAAAATGGGACTCATAATTATCTAAACAATTTTTTTTTTTTTTTAATATCACAACACCGTAAACAGTTTATTTGAATTATATATATAAACTCGATGAATTAATTTTTTTAATATTTAATTTTAATGCAATTTATGAGTTTATACTTTAACTTATTTTTATCGTTTCTAATCTAAACAATTTGCTCTTCGATTCAGCGATTAGAATTTGATCTTTTTAAAGTAGCTGAAAGCGAAAGAAACAAAATATCAGATCTTTCAGATTAACATTCTTATACAATTACAGTTACTAAAATCACCACACGACCGATTTTTATCAGTCACGTACTAAATAAAATTACGTCACGATTTTATTACTTCAGCTATAAAAAGTTTGTGCATGAAGTTGATTGATAACATAGTATTATTCAATTGTCTAGCGATACTATCTCTTTCTCTCTCTTTCTCGCTCTCTCGCCGACTTAAATAATGCAAAAACGTAGATCGTTAATCCAGACACATATATCAATATAGAGTTTTCAAAAATTAATTTATAATTCAGCAAAACAGATGGGATCAAGATGTTTAGCGGATAGTGTAAAGGAAATTAAAGGAGAAAAAAATAAAAAATAAAAAAATAGACGCGCGATTAATCTGCTTATCTCAATCCTTTCTTGATAAACATTCCCTATTATCGATACAGTCTGTTTCTATTAATAACATAAACTGAATTCGATAATATTAGAAACTAAAATATTTTATATAAATCTATACGATATTCTAAAAATATTTTTTTTACCTCATAGATAAATAATTTTCTGGTTCTCTTCTGTATAAGAATATAATTTTTAAAGGGAAAAAATAGAGATGATATTAATTGACGAAAGGAGGATAAAATTATTTTAAAATACAATTTTGAACGTTTTTTTCTCATTCTAAAAACTAATAATTTAATTTTATAGATAAAGGAGAAACGCATTTTTTTGAGATTTTTGGAAATATTTTCTGTTTTAATTTTTGACGATAATTAATCATGTTTTAATAAATATATAAAAAAAAATAATTTTTTTTAAAAGGTCAACGAACTAAATGAGATTATTTCTGTAAATTATTAAATTCCAAATTTTTTACGCTTTAATATCCGTTTGACCTTCAGCTTACAGAAGCAATTAGAAACTCTCTCTCTCTCTCTCTCCCTTCCATTTCCTCTTAACGGCCATTTTGTATTAGCCAGCGATAATTGCCTTAACGATTCGAAAGGGAAGTGTAGGAGTGGATAAAGTGTTTTGTGTGCTTCTGACAATTGCAGACTAAACCTAGTCAGGTGCAACTTAGGGGTTAACACTTCACTGACTTTGCAAAAAACAAAAATGATATTTTAACTTCCACTCTCTCTTAATTTACTATTCTACAAAATCGTAATTATAATTTTCTGCTTTATCCGTTTAATTTTTTTTTAACTGTATAGATTTATTTTTATATATAAAAAAATATATATATATATATATTTTATTTTTTCAAAAAAAAGAAAAAAGTTAAGGAAAGTTTCATCTTTTGCCATTAGATGTCGCTATCGAAAATTGTCTTATTATAAATTAAGAGTAAAATTATTATTATTTTTTTTTTAATTCTTTTTTAAATTTAATTTCGAATTAATATTTTTCGGATAAATTTTTCGTAATTAAAAATATTGTTACTTTAAAATATTCGTGCTATACTTTCTTTAAAATCTGTATTAATATATCAAAGCGATAAATAACGCGAAATGTTTACACAGTTCTTAAAGATTAAATAAGGTTTGTGGTTAGAGCCGTGCGAGATAGGATATTTACTTTGAATCTTTGGAATTAACTGTTTTGACAATTAATAATTTCAACTTTCATTCATCGCTGCGTGTTTCTCTACACAATAATCAAACGTCCCTTAATCCATAGAGATGGACTCTTCCGGAAGTCGAAACAGGGCAAGGAACGAGGTCGGCTTTTAGTGTCAAATTACAATAACTAACTCCATATTTGGCAAATGTTGATTATCAGCATTGGATATATTAAAGTACGAAAGCGTTTTAGCGTAAGACACTTCACAATGCATCATTGAGTAAACACTAAGTGAATGGAAAAGTATGTACAGCTTACGTTCAAACTACTATGTGTCTATAAGCAACGTATGTGTGACTATTTCATTCACAAAACATGCCATCCATTCATAAAAACATGGAAGTTTCTCGTTGGTCCGTTAAATGCGCATGCTCTGACCAGTTGAACCGCCACTGTTGCATTTACAAGTCGACTCCGCAAGGACGAATGTCTATCGTCTCTGTTTCCTTTACAAATGTATGAATGAACATGTTGTATATCTTAAACAACTTTAAATAATCGACGTATTTACTCAACATCTACGTTTCTTTACCCTTGTGCTGGCTTCGGGGGTATATTGTCTGTTTTAACACGTAATCAGTGTATTGTGTATTAGTGTAGAGATGTGTGCGATATACGGATATTGGATAAACATTACTTAAGTGTCGGGAAATCATGTAAGTACGTAGTTTTTGTCAAAAAATAACTTTGCTTAAAAGATTAAGCCCTGACAACGTAGATTACATGTAGGCTACATGGCACAAAATGGCGGAATCTTACCGACTGTTCAAATGGTCTCGTCGCCGGCCCGTGTACAGCCTCAGCCTCCACCTGGAACAAGAGAATTTATTAGTTTGGTACAGCCAAGACCCAATAATAATCGTAAACAGAACGAATACATCGATACCCCGTTAAGACCTCAATCACACAAGGCTAGATTAAAAGAAGAGAGACGCAATGACATCGTAGCTAATATCAGCTTACCCGAAGTACACAGAAATCCGAGAAACAACACGAGGATTAATACTCAGTCAGTCATCGTTCAACCAACAGTTACGACTTTTAAAAAGGAAAAATATACAGATGTGGCGGAAAGATTGGAAGATCACGGTGATTCCATTATATGTCGTCAATGTGGAAAATGTAAATGTGAATCGTGTAAAAGTTCGAAACAGTTACCGTCTAGGTGGATATGCAACGATAAATGCTTGTGTTCCGTACAGAATGTAGTGGATTATTGCACGTGTTTGTGTTGTGTCAAGGGTTTATTCTATCACTGGGCCAAAGACTACGATATGGATGGGGCGTCGTGCGCCGATAATCCTTGTTCGTGTGGACCACAACATCGTTATGCGAGATGGGCCTGCATGGGTGTAATGTCGATCCTATTACCCTGTTTGTGTTTGTATTGGCCTCTGAATGGATGTGTCAAACTGTGTGGAGTATCTTATGCTAAAGTGACAAACCGTGGATGTAGTTGCACCCAACACCACAGAACTATTGTGCCTATAGAACGTGCACCCGAAAAAAGGTTACTAAATTCTAATTTCGATTGCTGACTCTTAAAAAAAAAAAAAAATATGACACCACACGTTTTGAGAAGGAATCTGTGTGTTTTTTATATGTGCGTGCATATTCTGCGTGTTAAAATTCGACAATAATTGGAATTTCAGAAGATTTAGGTATGCCTTCAACTAAATTCTGACTCTTATTATATAGTTAATTTTAGTTCTATATAAAAAAAAAAAAAATTTTTTAGACACGTCCGTAATAATAGGCGTATAATATATTTTGTTAGATCAGACTTCAAAAACGTCATAATAAGTCAGTTTACGTAACGATCGTTAATAATAAAAACCCTGGAAAATATATATATATATATACATATATATATAAAATTTTTAATATACGCCAAGTAGGCTCGAAATATGCTAAAAATAGTCAATGTCTGTGAGTGTGGTTATATTTATAAATAGCCAGTAAATAACTTTTTACAGACGTTTTTATCCCATCTCTTCTTTAAAAAAAAACAAAAAAAAAATAAGTTTAAATTAAAAAAAAAATAAGATATATGTATATTTAAAACATACTTCCAGCTATTATGTAAAAGAAAAAAAAAAAATGTATACTTGCGCTGCTATATATATATATAATTATTCTCTTCGGATATACTATATATTAGCAGTTTATAAATGTCTTCCCCAAGTACAAATTTTACCGTTATTTCGGTAAAAAAAAAATAATATTTTGTTTTTTGTTTTCTTTATTACATGTTATATAGTCAAGTGTCACGTATAGATGTACAAATTCTAATTTTAGTCAGATATTGGCAATACCTCATGGAACATAAATGTAACAGTTGTACAAATTTCATGTTAGATTAGATTACGTAATTAATAATTAAAGAACTAACAAAAAAAAAAAAAAAAATATATGTTTCAACGAAAAAAAAAATATTGGAGAATGGATTATATATTTATGTAAATACATTGTATAGAGTTGACGAACTATTATTATATAATTCTTATATCCTTCTTCTTCCCTTTGAATATTTTTTTTTTTTTTGGCCAGAAAGAATTGGCAAAATGCAGTTATCATCATCAAATGTTAGCAGTTTACTGTGTGTGTGTGTATATATATATATATAATTTTTTTCTTCCTTTCTTCCTCGTGGCCGATAATTTTTCTTTTGTTCTCAGTTCAAACACGCAGCATTAATCCTATAAAAAAAAAAAAAAATCGAAAATTTTGTATGTATGTATATATATATATATGCATACATGTAAACGTTACGACGTAGGCCATTCGAGGAGTTGTGTGTGTGTGTATTTTTGTGGAGAAAGGTATTTATTGTTTAATATCTCAAGCCATATTTCAATATTATTTTATACGAGATGTTATAATAAGCCCTATTTATTTCCGAAGAAACGTACAAAACAAAATAATAAAAAATAAATAAAAAAAATAAATTGTTGGCTCGGAAAATAAAGAAAAATTGTCAATAAATTGTAGTTAAAAAAAAAAAAAAAATATTTTAAAAAAGTATATATATATATATTCGTATATATTTTATTTTATTTTTTTTTCCTCGTAGAATATCCTTCGAAGGTCGAATTGTTGGAGCGGAAATTGAAAATTCATGCGAGATCGTGCGTGCATGTCATTTCCGGTTGTTAACTCGATTCGTAGGATACGAAACGTATATATATTTAAAACGTGCGTCGTACGTTAACGCAGAATACGCGACTGTCTTAATAAATTCGAAATTAAAACGTCAAAAATTAGGTTTTTTGGTAGAAGAGCCGTTCGATTCCAATCGAGAAGAGAGAGAGAGAGAGAGAAAACTTCCCTTCGAAGTTTAATGAATAAAAATTTTTAAGATATCTTTTGGGGAATAGCCAGTCTTCAAGCTAGGCTTCCTGCTACGAAACGGCGCCAGGTTAGAATGGCAGCCACGAATTGATGGACACGTCCTGACTCGAGTGGAAAGTTTGGCTTTTAACATTAGCCCTCCAGACTGTTGTGTGTGTGTGTGTTGTGTGACTGGAGACAGTCGCATACAACCGATTGTCACCGTAAATAATATATCTATCAGAATTATGTTTGGGAGTAAAAAGATGACATTTTTCGTTAATTTTTTTTAGATAAACGTAGATTGCTTTGGTATTTCTTTTATATATATATACGGAAAGAGTTTTAAATATAGCTTAAGGTTTACGACCGGAAGCGTTCATTAAATTTTATCTTAAATTTATATTCTATAAATGAATTTGTCTTTCGTGTGTTTTAAGAGGGTCGGAACACATCAAAGACAAAATACTCATCTCGATATACGGTATTTGTCTTCGGTTGCGAATAGCTGATGTGTGCTTTGGCTGGCAGACAGTCATTGCCATGACTCCTAATTTTATCTTAGGCCTCGTCTTCCAATCAGACTAGAAGCTAATTATAGTACTCCCATCTCTTCCCCTCACCCCCAGTCGCTACCCTTGGGTCCTGGAGGTGAGCCAGATGCATCCTTTACTGACCTCCCTCTTTCCATCTTTGGGTCTCGCTGACACTATAGGTCAATGCGTCATACGTGTTAATGATATTCGGTGGTAACAATTAACCGAATCCTGCCGCTGAGAGGTCACTACCCTCTCTCTCTCTCTCTTTCTCTCTCTCTCTCCTAATGACATCTTTGTATTCCCACGGATGTGCAAACTCGAGAAGTACAAGATTTGGTCAATTCCGAAAGGGTAAAAAATCGGATTTAGGTCGCGCGATTCTTGCTTTATTATATATATAGTATTTAAAATTTGCAGGTATTTTCGAACCGTGGGGGTATTGAATCCGACGCTTCGTTCTTCACAAACTAAGAGTCAATGGACTGAATGCGATTTCACTAAGTAGAAGATACACTAGTCGGAAGGGGAAGACACACTGGTCTAACTACGTCCTTGAAAGGTGGGTTAGGTTTACCAGGAGTAGGCAGCCGATCGCGCAGCTCGATTCGTTGGGTTCTCTTCACCTCCTTGTCAGATGGTTGCTCGCTCTCCCTAGACCAGCTGTGTTATTAAAATGATATTTTCTTACTTCAGAAGCCGCAAATGGCAACGGCTGTTGCGCAGTATCACATAAGCTTACGTTCGGTTTTTTTGTGGCACGTATCCGAAAACATTACTCGATTCACACAAATCAAAATCTAGTTTTTGCCAAACACACATCAAGAACTCTCTAACTTTCCCTCTTCCGGAAGATAAAATTATTTGCAGATTCTAAAAGTTACACATCGAATTCCCATTAATTATAACATCATTTTGTAGAGAGAGAGAGAGAGAGAGATCGAAGGAGGGACAGGACGTCGCAGCAAACTGTCCTTCCCATCTGTACACGGTAGCATTAGTCGGGGCAGTGATCCACATATCCTGCCCTGTAATTCCAACAGGAAGAAACGGATTAGCTTTACTCCATTCCCGTTGGGTTAAATTGTCCTTTTCCTTCTGTGCGTAGGGATATCAAGGACTCCCCCATCTCTCGTCCGCGTTCCTGTATAATAACATTTTTTTTTTTTTTGTTTTTTCGTAACAGAAGTTCTGTAACTTATTTAGTACGTAACCGTTAGTCATTTTGCTGTTAAGTAAAACCGAACAGCAGCAACAGTAAAGTTTGGTTGGCCTCCGACGTATATTGTAATTGACCGGACAAGTTTGCATGTGGAAAACGACCAGTAAAACCTGACAGAATTGTTATTGGATTAGATGGAGTAGATGCCATTGTACACCCACGTTCAGATGCCGAAGGCAGAAGCGCGCGATCCTGCATCCATCTTCCAACCATCTGCTTTCTAGTCCCGCACGAGTTTAAAATCGTGCGCGTGTGGGTGCCGACGTTGGTTTACCATTGCGGGATTATAAAATATTCGAAACCGACGCGAGAATCGAATAAAAAGCGCACGACTAATTTCTATCGAAATCGAAACGTACTCTATCGTGCTTCTCGGGTAGCAACTGCAACTTATATATATATATATTTGCTGCTAGGCATCCAGCGGTCACTGACATGATAGGGGGGTTATGCTAGTCACGTGATATCTCAAGTACGCCGGTTCGCGCGCGTGTGCTCGCGTCTCGCGATAGGGCCGTCGACGACGACTACTACTACTCGAGAGGAGGTGAGACAGTGAACTTCCGGTCGTGCCATCTGTTAATTTCCATTCTTATACATTTTTCTATTCTCGTTTTTTTTTCTTTTTAACGTTAATTTAATACGTTTCCTCTTCTCTCTCTCTCCTTTTTCGATTCTGTTTTGCGAAAACAAACGTATGCGAAGTTTTAATTTTGAAATTTTTAAAAAGAAAAACTTGTTTACAGAACGTCTGACTTCACTCTACCAAAAGTATGTTGGTTGAAATGGGTGTAGTTAGAAATCAAACCACCTCAAGGTCGTACGACGGAGTTAACATATTTTAGTAAACCTGTAGGCTTTCATATATTTATATTGTTTGAATTTAAAGTTGGATTATTATTATTATTATATCGAATCCAATTTTTTAAAGCCAAGTACGTATTTAGATAAATGTTATTTCTTGATATCTGTCTCGTGATTTTCTTCCAATGAAGGAGACTAATTTGTCTCATTTGGCAAATGTCCAAATTGAATGCAACCAATCTGTTCTATTCAGTTTGGAATAAAAATATATATATATATATATGTATAACCCCAACCTTAAGCGCAGCTTAGGTTTTCTAAATGGAAAATTTGACATCTTTTCTATATTCATTGACACTCTTTACAATCCTTTCACGAGTTATAGCAGACAAACAATGAGCTTTCTAAACCAGGAGACCTTGGAAGCTATTCAGAATGATGAAACTTCCGCCCTGACGTCGTAAAACTATCTCTCAAATTGTCTCTCCATTTATTATTACCAAGCTCGTTTCTCCGTGCTCTTCCATGGAATTAAATATTTGTACATCTCCGAGTTGGGAGAGATATCTCGTCCAATCGAAACACGACTTTTTTTTTGCTTTTTTTTGCTTCTGTTGTTGTTGGTGTCTACGGAATATTATACACAGATAAGCTCGTCAGATAATAATTCTCAAAATCTCGAACAATACTTCGCTACGCATCATATTGGTCGGTCTGATAGATAAGGCAGCTTACTCGTAAACAGGATAAGATAACGTATCTATTCTCGTAGTTTGCGACACCAAAATTAAAAAAAAAAAATCGTTCAAAAGTAATTTACAATCTATCAATCAGTTTTAAAGTTACACACACACACACACACACAGCGAGACAACACCCTGCGTGAATGTAACCCACTAAACAAGCGAGTGCCTAGCATGACAGTTTGCAGCCTTGGCAAGTTATTAGCCTGGAGCAAGGCGATTTCTAGTCATTATCATAAATTTGTAGACGAAGTGTTCCACTCCCTATTTTAAAACTCGCGACCGGCATACAATGTGTCGGATGGCTAACAATTGCAAAAAAAAAAAAAAAAAAACAAAAATTCGAAACTCCTTTTTATTTTTATTTTTTTATTGTCGATATCGTCGGTAAGCGATTAGAAAGGATAAAATATTGTTAAGAGAAATGGCAGTTGTCTCTTTCCTACCTTCTCTCCCTAAATCACCAGGTTGGATGGTACCACGTACAATACGGTGGTTGTTGCTTGGTAACGTGCAGCTGGCGCGTGCTTGGGGAGAAGAGGCGACAGATGGAGACTGTCGAGATTTTTTCTTCTTCTTCTTTTTTTTTTTTATTTATTATTATTAAAGAGCACGGTATTCTTATTTAACTAATAATACCGTACGCTATTCCCAATTAAAAATTAATCGGAGTTATTAATTAATTAACGCAGGTGTGTTTTATTTTTATTTTTATTATTATTATTATTTTTTTTTTACCGAAATTTTAATTATGACTGTCGGGGTTGTTAAGGTTGGTTGAATTCTCTTTGACGATACGAAGCTCGTAAAACTGCACACCAACCAAAGAAGTTCATTCATAGAAACGTCTCATTCAGACATTGCGTAAGGCGTTGTTGTCTTATATACAAGGACGAAACGATTGAGAAACACTTTCCTGTTGCCAATCTCGAATTAATGAGAAAGCCCTTCCGTTCAACGTCTTTAAAAAAAAAAAAAAAAAAAAAAGCAAAATTCTCATTTAATATCGGATTATAACACCTTAAAATTAAAAAATAAATAAATTTTAATCGAATATTGTTGTAAATAATCATCATTTTTTTTTTTTTTGTTTGTTTTTCGTTCCGAATTTTTATTTTTTTTTTATTTTTTTTAACGTAAAAATTGTATTTTAAGTGACGGATTTTTAGGGAAATAATTAAATATTTTAACAAAAATTAAGTTTTTTTCGAAAGCAATTAAAACAAGTCAAAACAACTTTTTTTTTCCTTCCGAACTGGGCTTATCTTTATCGTTCTACTTGCGATGATCGTTCAACTTCTATCAATCATTTGAGATTTTTATTTTTTTATAATACGGTAACTAATTATCATACATTAAATACGTGGAAATTACGTAACACGTGTTCATTTTTAGATTGACGGAGGCGTTAGTTCCTTCACATTGTCTGGAATTAATTTACGACCTTTAATTTTTTTTTTAATGTATATATATATTTTACATCAATAAACGGTAAATTGCTCTCAAGTATCATTTATTAAAGTTGTTCCGATGACGTCAACGGTTTCCTTAACTATTTGCGTCGCTACTTATAAAAGATATTGGTACGTACGAAGCGGAAAAAAAAATGTTTATTTTTTTTTTTTAGTTTGGGATTTAAAACGTTAATATTTAAAAAAAAAAAGTGAGTTTATGTAGCGAAAAAACTATTTTTAAATCTCTCTCTCTCTCTCTCTCTCTCCCACAAGTATTTTTTCTGGGTGTAAAAAATAAGGATTGGCCTAAAATTCAAAACACGTGCTTGGATGACGGGAAAACATCTGGTCTCGAAACTACGCGTGATTTCTTGCGGTATGTTATACCATCCTTCCCACGCTTTATCAGCATTACAGATGTTCTCGAACTGTCCATCTTTTCGACTCTCTCTCCTTCGGTAGTCGTCTCCTCCAAAGATGCCTTTTTAGACCGATTTTAAACTATCGATCTTCGACATCATCATCATCATCATCATCATCAATACGAATTACGATCCCTGTTCGGGAATCGGTAAAAGATTTTTTCCCTCCTCTTTTTTTTTTTTCGTTCTTTCCGTAATGAAATGATCATATTATGTATACTCGCACCAGTAGCAGGAAATGCCTCGTGCACTTCATGCCTCCCGCAGTTCTTGCCATGTGTATAAATCTGTCGGTGTGAGGTGTGGCCAGGCATGTGGCAGACCTTCCCACGCCTAGATGCTGTGGGAAATGGTTTTGCACGTGCAACTTTTCGGTCCCTCGTCTTATTAGTTATTAAACATCGACGCGTTCATTATTATTAGTATATAAAACAAAGGACTTTTCTCGATTTACATATAAAAAAAAAAAAAATGAGAAAATACTATCTAAACAGGACATCCTAATCTATTAATTTCTTAGCATCCTCAATTATTTTCATATCCGTACGGGAAATAACTTTATTGGATCATTTCTCAGGAAATAATTTACTCCTGACATAATTTTCTTCTTTTTTTTTTAACATTTACACAACAAAATCCAAACGTTCGAATTCGTATGCAAAATGCTGCACACGTCGTAAAGAAAAACGAGATGAGGTTCACTGCAATAATCGTACACGATGGAGATTTTAAAAACTAACTACAGTAGACCTTAACGATACGAACAACACGTGTTGTTTATTCAGGTGCCTCCGAATCTTCCCTACACGTGGCGAGCATAATTATTTCACACATAGTAGTTTAGAGAGAAATTCGGAAAAATAATTGATACATTTTAAAAGGCGTACTATATATATATATATATGTTGGAAGTTTATTTTATAATAAAAGAGAGTTCATCAATTGGCCACTAGCTATTGAATGAAAGATGTTAAAACCTAAAAGACTGCCTACAGGGAAAATTCATCAAATGAACGACCTTGGAACAAGACATCACGTAATTTCTCGTGTGTTGGCGCCAGTAAGACCGCCCTATGTTAGCTGATTGGCATCGGTGCCACCTGTAGTTATTTTCCGAAACTTCCGCGTAGTAGGTAGAATAGATAAGACTGATATTAATATAACTGTCAAATCATAGTGCTTAATCCCACTTAGAATAATCCAGCTACGTGTTAGTTTTATCAAGAGCAAAACATTGACCCGATTCTTCGTCCAATCGCTTTACGTGTTTTTCATCAATCAAACGAATTAAATAAAAAAAAAAAAACGCGATTTAGTATAAAACTACTAGCGTATTAAAACAAAATCTTTTGTCAATAGCTAGTCTGTAATATACAGCAGAAACTACGACAGAAACGTAAACTGAAAATTTCAATTTCAGTTCGCTAGCTGAAATCGAAATTTTCAGTTTTCGTTAATTTTGAACTTTCTAAAAAATAACCGAATTCTGTTCAAAAATATAGATAGAATTTTTTTTTAGCTATTATAATTTGCGAAATAAACTAGTAGTACTGTCTAAACGTTCTACAGACAATACGTAATTTTATTAATTTTTTTTTTATTTTTTTATTATATAACATGCACTTGTTCTCACGGAATTATACACCATTTTCGCACACCGAATCGGTGGAACAGATTGCTTGCTACGCAGTTGTTTCGACTAAAAGACGGTTTTCGATGTCCTTCGCTCATTTCCTCTTTAAAAGATTATTTTCCCCCTTGTTCTCTCTACCAAATGTGGAAATTCGTGGTCACGAGTGAAAGATGCTCCGAAACAAATGAGAAGCAATTTGCTTAGAATTTCTCTTAAGTGTAATAATAATAAAAATAAAAATCAAGCAGGAAATGCTTATTTTTTATTATTATTACATTTATTATTTCCAGAATATAAGGACGAATAAGTTTTTATATCGTGGCGAAAGTATGAGGGGGGAAAAAAACAGTTTTTCCATAAAAACATTTATTATTATTATTGTTATTTAAGAAGTAATTTATCGTGTTATTCGCTGATTGTAACAGTCGAAAATAATAAAATGGGTAAAGATAACGGAAATATTTCAAGTGTACAATCTGTTAGATGTTACTCTTCAACGGAATGAGATTCACGCACACACACAGGAGACGAGTTATTGCCCTGTTTATCGATGGAAGTTGAAGATAACACAAGAGAAATGATCAAGTCGTACCTAGCAATTAAATGTTAGTCACACTAATGGCCGAAAACGAAATCTGCTCGCAGCAATCCCAGTGAAAACCAGACTATTGTAAGATATATATATATATATTCTTCGAATTTATTTTCTCTACATAAAACGAAATAAACTAATGATAAAAATATTCAATAAAGGCGTATAATTTGTAAAGCCATCAGAGATGATTTTACTTTTAGATGTGTATATACATATATATATATATATATATAGTTCGATTAAGAGGCCAACCTAATATGATAAACGACGAACTTCTGCGAGTTGACCTCGTAGAGGCAAACACAGATAGTAAAAAGGTTCTCGTATTACAACCTCATTCATGTGAAACAGATGGGAAGTACTTTTCTGCCTAGATCATATTCGTTTCTTTTCAACCACATATATAGATAATATATACATTATTTATACTTATTAACGCGACCTCAATTTTTATTTGCGAACAGAAACATCAGTAGAACTGTTTACGACATTTTAATTTTCGCATCAGATTTTGATTATGATCGATTTATCGTTTTAGGAGTTTTTATCAACAAGCGAGTTCTGATGGAGATCAAATGAAACTTGTCGAAGCATACGCGAAATTACAATTAAATCAAAATTTCGACATACATCACACGATTGTTATTAAATTTCTTTGAAGAAACAACATTTTATTTTTTTCTGAATCCTACTCGCTTCTTGTTTTTTAAAAAAAAAAACAGAATTTGAAGAACGATCTAGATATCAACAATGCTAATGGGTTAATTGTGATAACGTAAATCTCCATAGAAATCCAATATAGACGAATCGGAGCAGATGCCATCGTAGCTGACGCTAAGTGGCTATTACGATTGACATTAATGGGATGGTCCATCCCTTCAACTTTTCCTACCCCGGTCTGACGACGTCCGTTCCCAAGGGTCATAGTCCGGAAGCAGATGTTGTCTCTGTGTGTTTATTGAACATTGATAGATAAGCCATCCTAGTAAATAGTAAGGATTTAAAGTAAACACATTTAGACAAAAAAAAAAAATATTAACTCAAGTTTTTATTGATTAAACAATCTTTACATAAATATATATAATCACAGAAAAGTAAGCCTGTCCACAGTAACTATAATTATTATTAAAAGAGGAATATATATATATATATATAAAAATTTAACAATAAGAATATTTCTCGAGAGAGTTGATGGTAAAGAAACTATGCCAAACCAAGACGACGGCTGTAAATTAAGAACAGGAAATGTTACGAAATGAGAAGTAGTGGGAGAGCTAAACGACTTCCTGTCTAGTGGCCTGACACAAGGACGAGTGAAAATACTTTCGATGTGTCAATAAAAGACATCGTGAGATTTTTTTTTTTTTCTTCTTTTTTAACATTGGTTTAGAGTTACAAATCCTAATATAAACTGACCGTTTAAAAATTCCTTTCAGTTCTTTGTCACAGACATAAATCAAAACATAACTCTATTTGGATTTCTGCTACATCCTTGCAAAGGATTATTGTACAGTATGTAGTGCACATATTAAAACAGTATATCTAAAACTCTATTCAAAAACCTTAATGGACTTCTCTCTTGAATATTTAAAAAGTCATAATATACATAAAAAAAAAAAAGATTCAAATCCCAATAAATCATAAATACATAATAATATATTCTGAATAATTTATACAAGAAATTTTTAATATAATTTAAGAAATAATTATAACTGCTTGTGTTAAAAAAAAATTCTTCTTACTAATTTTATTCATGTGACAAAAGTGAAAAGTTTATATATTTCACTTATAAAAGACTGCAGACTTTTTTTATTATTATTTTCACACAAAAGCACAGAAAATAATACCACAAAAAATTTGCCATTATCACAATTTTGGGTTATTAAATACTGTATACACTTATTAAATATAAAGATATTATTCACTTACATTATTAGTTATGCAGTGCATGTACAAATCTACAATTTTTCCTTTTTTTTAAATTTTTGATAGCAAAATGGTTTATTTTTAATAATTAAACAGAAACAATCTTATTGTATACAAAACAACACAACAGTTATTTAAAACAATTTCTATACTAAACACATTACAACCAGAGAGAGAACTTTATATACAATTTTTTTTTTTTAACTACTTGTGGTATAATCTGTTTTCATATATTTAACAATATAATATATAAAAGATAATTTTTTCAAATTATGAAAACATTACAAAAGTTCAACAGAAAATCAACATTAAAGAATTTAACACCTTGGTTTTTATAACTCAAAATTTTAATCCTCTGATATAATTTTTTTATATATCACTAATAAATATATATTTTTTTTTATTTAAATACTGAATACACACATAAGATATAAGCGTGTTTGTATATACAGTATACAATAAACATTGGTATTTATTTATTTGAAACCACCATTAATGGTTGCTTTTATTAGACATATATATTGAAATTTCCAAATAAGTTGTGCTGTATTCAATAAAATTTTGCAATATACTCAATATACTATGCTGCAAATTTATTAGTTAATAAAAGAAAAACAATCTCTCTCTGTGTATCGGATTGAGCAATCGCCACTCTCTTTTGGCATGAATGTATTGAAGACAAGCACGGGCACAGATTAAAACCCCTACAAATATAAATAAATTTAATATATAAATCATCAATACGTTTTTAAATAAAAATTATTAATTTTTTAATAATACCGATTATAAATAATTCAACAGATTACTAAATATGCAGTTCTTACCAAAAGCCATGATGATCCACCATAACCATTCATTTTCTGTTGTGATTAAATCTGTAGAATGCTATAAATAAAAATAATGTATATATAGATTAAAAAAAAAACTCAAAAAATTCAAATTTAAATCCAATAAATAAAAAAAGCGTAATTTATATCATGATGATATGAATGCAAATTATTTATGCAAATCAGCCTAAATAGTTCTTTTTGGAAATACAATAAAGATACAAAAATCCAGACTGCTTAGAATTTGGTTTGACCAGATTTTCTGGATTCTCAGGCAATACTTTTAAAATTCAAATTTAAGGAAGAATAAAGAGAAGTGCAGTCAAGTTTTGTTTATTTATTAACAAAAACAAAGAATGTTTTATTTATCAAAAATGAATATATTTATTCATTTTTGCGACTGCAGCTGTGTTTGCTGCACTGATTATTGATATGCATCTGGTCTCACACACAAAAGCATGAAAATATTAAAAAAACGATCTTTCAAAAGTATGAACTGAAAAATTGTTATTAATAACATCGAACACACACTATATTAAAAATATCATACAGATTTTTCCCTGGTTTAAGAGGTCATAATATGTGAGATACTGTATTCATGATCAAATGTAATTTATACTGAAAATTTGATTTATATGCTTTTACTCCACTTTTACAAGAAATGTTTAATGAGCAAAAGTTTCAAAGTCAAATAAGACACGTGTTGATGTGAAGAAATACATAAAGAATGCAAATGATATCACAGATACTCTGCGAGTGCCTACTTCATTAAAATAATTTCAAATTTTAAAAATATTTATTGAAATTTTGTTTTATTTTTTCTAAATTAGATTTATAGTGAAATTTGAAAGAATATAATACAAGTTTTTTAAAAAATTTAAATTTAAATCTTAATATCCATCCAAGTCCAAGGATCTCAACTATGAAATTCCAGATCTTTGTATGTTGACAACTTTTCTACAAATGTTCATAGAAATGAAAATTTGTAGAAAAATTTCCCCCCATTTAATTTCTAT
This sequence comes from Androctonus mauritanicus, assembly GCA_011317285.2. Lineage (NCBI taxonomy): Eukaryota > Metazoa > Arthropoda > Arachnida > Scorpiones > Buthidae > Androctonus > Androctonus mauritanicus. The sequence goes on from WUQG02192758.1 coordinate 20,988, forward strand.
ATCTTACATTTTCTTTTTTTTTATTTATGATGTTTGTACTGAATTATTGTGATTACTCTTTGTAAGAAAACACTTCATAAAATTACTAAATGAAGATGAGTATAGACTTTTATTGAAGGATATTTTTTCTTTCTTGTATTGCTCTTTCCAACCAGAAGTTGCTAAATGATGGGCCATTCTAAGACATTGCAGACAATCCAAACAGTGATTGGATTAACCTATTGGTTGATCTAATCACTGTTCCTCTATCCCTACCTTGGTCTATATCGCCATTCAAGAATGGAGGATAGAACATGATTTAAAAATTGCAATTTATAGCAATGACAAAAGTTTGTAATAATTTGTCACACACATAAATTTAATTATTATTAATTACAAATCTAATTATAATTATAAAGTAATTCTAGCTTGCCATATTTCATTATTCATAGAGAATGGATTATTCAAGAATGGAATAAGTTCAGATCCCCTAGATCAGTGGCCTCTAACTTGCATGCCACATGTAGCTCGATATGCAGCCTACATTGGATTTATTATAATTTTAACAGTATATAGAATATATTTTGAAAAAAAAAAAAATCACAATTTTTCATAAAATATTTGAAAATCATTTCAAAGTGTTTTAATAAATTGCATTGGAATTCAGTAAAACATAGATTTGTAAGTTTGAGGTGGAAGTAGTGTTAAAAAAAAAAAAAATTCTATCATTTTTAAACAGTTTTATAATTTTAAACATGAAATAAGCTATACTATTAAGGAAATCTTAAATTTAAACAGGCAAAATAATCAACCTTTCAAACTATTCATAGCATATAAAAAAGATCTTTCTTTTCTTCATAAAGCATTAATTTTAAATGCAGCTCCCAATTAACCAAAGATGTATAAACCAAATTGACAACTAGGTCTCAAATTAAGATAAAACAAAAATCTAACCAGCTTATAGGGCCTTAAAATAAAATTAAAGATACAGGAGTGCTTTCGGACTGAACTGCCCCTCTTCAGCTGCACAGAGAAAGTGCTTTCTCTGTGCAGCTGAAGAGGGGCAGTTCAGCCCGAAAGCACTTCTGCATCTTTAATTTTATTTTAAAGTCCTACAAGCTGGTTAGATTTTGTTTTATCTTAAAGATGTATAAAGTGGCCTTTTGAAGAAAATATGATTGTTGCTCTTAGTTTAGGGGT
>WUQG02192869.1:0-22164 GCA_011317285.2 Androctonus mauritanicus
CTTAGGGATTTTGCAGAGTAGCAGTTCATGACCCAGTAACTTAATGAAAATTTGATTTTTATAACCCAGTATCGACATTGTTGCTTAAGGCTACGTTGCTCTTTCGGACATTTATTACGATGCAATAAATCATGGATGTATATGTACATGGGTCTTTACAGATGGTAATGGCTGTTGCAGAGGAAGAACACTTACATTTTTACTCGAACACAAAATTTCCTTGATTTCTATGCTTATAAATTCTCTCTTTTTTTTTACTTTCACTTTATGTGAGTTTAGAAAATTTTATTTTAATTAAAGCATATTTTATTCAAATTATTTAAAAAAAAAAAGAAAAGATATTTTAATCAAAAATTTTATAGGAATTTTTCGCAAATTTTCTTTCATAATTTGTAAAATAATTTCTGCTTATATTACTCCATTCCGCTAAATTTTTTAGATAGTTGTTGAAAATTTCGGAATTTTATTAATAATAAAGATCGAATGTCAGAATTTTTTTTTTTAAGAAAAAAAATTCTCAAATTTTTAAAATTCTATGAAGAAATATTTTAAAATTATCTGGAATACCTTTCAAACTTCAGAGATAAATTTTTTTGGGGGGATTTATTTTGTTACTCATTCAATAATTTATTAGCGCGATTCGTTTTGTATTTCTCCTTCGCAAATTTATTTTGGTAGTTCAGGAGTATTTTATTTTATTTATTTTTTCCCTTCCACTTCCTGAATTTTCTTTAGTAAGTACTTCTTGCGCTTTTGTACATCATCAATTTAACTCGAGCAGTTTTAGAACGTTTTCACAACTTCCTAAATTTCCTTTATTAGTTCCCGACCATTTTACTTTCTTCCGAATTCACAAACATCTTGTAATAACTTTAATATGGGGAATTTTTCAGAACGATTTTCATTTTATTAGCTTATTTTTTTGCATTCATGCTAAATTTTTTCGCTAGCTTCGTACGGAAGTTTACACGTTTATGAAGAGTAAAAATTTCTCTATATTCGAAGAGTATTTTTACATTTTCCTTCTACTGAGTTCATGTAAAAATAAAATATAAATATATATATATAACTTTAAAATTCTTTGTGTGTAGAACATTCTTCACTTTATTTCTCATACACAATACAGGTGCATTAATGCATGACTTATTTAGATAAGCTATATCAGATATAGATATAATAGACGTCGCAAATATGGCTTCAGTGGTAAGTTATTAATAATTCAGTATTATTTATTATATTCAACAGTTAAGCCGGAAATAATAAGTACAACTTCCGATTATCATAGAAATGATTCACAAGGTAGGCATTTGGCAATAAAACTAAAATAGAGGAAAATGGAACAGATGAAGAAGAAAAGTCTCGCATATATAAACAAATCACGAAATTTTTCGTCACTGCTGTTTTCAGTGAAGTAAGAAAAATATATTTAAGTTTTAATAACCTCTTCTAAATATTCATGCGAATACATTTTTGAGAATTCAGTGTCGCTAAATGTCTGGTGAATTAATTAATGTAAGCCACATTTTGCATTTTCCTCCATTATAAGCGTTTGGATCGAAGTAATGCAGCATGAAATGCGCCTCTCCTCTCAACAGATTTGAGTGACAGGAAAGCTAACATGTTTTTCTATTTTATTATTTTTTTCTGTACTTTGCATTACTTATCATTTTTTTCTTCTTCTTTTTTTTTTTTTGTATCTTCGCAGAGTATCTAAAAAGTTGAGTTGAGCGTAAAATACATAGAATCAACCAATATTTTTTAAAATGTTTTCCATATCATTTTCTTACCTGTTGAACTCACTTTTTAGGATATCGTCCTACCATTAATCAATGTATTTTACTGAATATAAAGTGCTTGTCAGCAACCATCTCATGAATAATAACAACTTCAGAATTGTTTGGCTAAGCTCCTTAACGTTGTTACGTACATAACCATTAGTTTATTGCACAGGTATTCTTTGATTACTTTTAACTACCTTCTGATTTATTGTTACTATTGTTGGAGAGATTCTTAATGTGTGTGGTCGTCGTTAATAACGTTCTATTGCTTTTATGCTTGAAAGTATCTTCCCGGGAAGAAAACAAATCCCAATTAATCAATATTCATCTCTCTCTCTCTCGAGTAAAAATCGTTTGAAGAAATTCAATTCTCTTCGCTCCACAGGCGATCCTTCTGCTCAACTACCTTCATCAAGCCACCAAATCCAAACCAGTAAAAACGAAAATGGTTAAGCAAAGAGAAAATGTCGAACGATAGCACAAAAGCACTCTTGGTATGTCGTCATCAAACCTCCATTACATCACACTTCGATGCTCACCAAGATCTTTAATAAGCTTTAGATCTTTACCAATACCACCCGCATCCCTATGCGGATATAAAATTGAATTTTCTGTCTCTGCAACTTGACTCGAGAATTCACTCGATAAAAACATCAGGGATTTAAGTTTCTAGTTTCTTTTTTTTTTTTCCTTCTTTTTTATAATGTTACCGGAACTTGAGGGGTTTTCTCAAATAGTCTTGAAATGCTGCAGGTGGAAATGGAATGGAGAATTTAATTCAATGAGAAGAGCAGAGGGGGAAAATAAAAAGAATAGTTTAAAGTAAATTGAAGAAATCCTAGATTCGAGTGTAGTATGTTAAATTGGTTAAAATCAACTGTGTAGCTTTAGAACAACACGTTTGCTGTAACATGTCTTTGGGTGGAACTTTAGGCATCAAGTTTTTGATAAATTTATAAAAAAGAAAAAAAAAATATATTATATATCTTGACAATTGTTTTGCTCGGCCATGAGGATGCAACATCTTTCTCATCCAACCCATTTCTAAGGGAGAAAGTAGAAAAATTGACCAGTAAAGCGAATTGAAATTATTTCCCCTATTATTACTATAATAGCATCAAAGACAGAAATGTAATTATTGATTTATAGAACTGATAATAGTTTTGCTTAGATATAGTTATAAAACTGATCATATAAGCTACTATATTATCAACTTTATAGCATAAAAATGGCAAGATTTATCAGAAAGGAAAAAAGTTTATGATTTCTCCTTTATAAACCCAAAATACGTAAAAGTTTTCATTAAAATAAGTCATATATACTTCTAATCATTTTACAATGATTTATAACAAGATCGTTAGTCAAGTTTACCCATCTTTAGCAGCTACTATAGGATTAGTTGCCATTATTAAACTGCCATTTATATAATTTATTCAATTCTACAAAAATATTAAAGTGCTATTTATATATTTCACTCAAACAGGAGCCAAGTTAATAATAAATCAGGGTTATCTTAAGCGTAAAGTTTGGGTGCGATTGATTGTTTACCTACTTAAAGCAGTAATTCCTCTTTTTGAAAATTAGATTGGTTTGCTATTACGATATAACTCATCTTTATTTTATCAGATAGAATCACAGACCGAAGCGTTATTATGCAAACTCTAAAAAAAGCGGAATATAAAAAAGGCTCCGTCCCATGATGTATTCAAGAAATGTTTCAGTATGGATCAACGATACGGAAAATCGTCAATCCACTTTAAAGACCCTTGGTACGTTCTAAGTTCTTGTTTGGGATAAGTTAGATCGTTAAGAGGCAAGTTGGAGATAGACACAAGCGATCCATCTTAAGTCTCGTTTTACAATTCCCTTGATGCACTAAACGATGATAGTGAAGCGTGCAGCATCTTCTACGTCTTTCTCATCTAACCCATTCCGAAGGGGAGAAAGTAGAAAAAATTGACCAGTAAACTGAATTGAAATAATTCTTATTATTGTTCCTATAATAGCATCAAAGACAGAAATGTAATTATCGATTGATTAAACCGTAACTCTTTCTTGAAGTAGGGATAAGAAGTTGGAACTAAACAGATAAAGTAGTTTATTAAATTTTTAATTGATCTCAATATTATAAGTAACAAAATCAATAAATGGATTATAATTTTTTTTTTATAAAATTACTGCTTTGTATTGGATGAAACTGCAAAAATAAGAACATTTCTTCCTCACGTTTTATTCTTATAACACTCAGAGCGAAAGCTAATATTGTGCTTTACGTAGAAAACATGTTTTTGTTATTTAAGTAACATGAATTTTTAAACCAACTCTGACGTGACTTTTCTTCGAGAGCGTCGTGCTATATTTGTATTTTTTCCACGTTTTCTCCAGAAATACATTTAATGTTAATCAAATTTTGTTATTAAAATAACAAAGACTTCCTGCATTTAGCGAAGAAAAAAATAAAAGGAAGAAAGAGAGAGAGAGAGAGAGAGTTAAGACAAACTCATAAAACAAGTATTACTAAACAAACAAATGCTGTCTGGAGTTATCGCATTTCTTGGCGTATCTTGTTACCACGATAGCACGGCTTTAGTTGGTGTATTACAGAAAGTTTGGTTTTATAAAACTGCTAAACTTTAATAATAATTTAAATAGTACAGCAGTACTTTTCCGACTGGGGAGCTCTTCAAACGTTTTTATTGTTAGTATGGTAGTGCTTCGGACAGGAAATTGAAAGACGATAATAATGATGAGGCTGAAAACAGCTGCTGAAGACACTTCTAAAGGAGAGCTTCTGATAATATTTATATGGTCAGATTTTCTTGCAAAGAAACATTTCACTTCTATCTATATAAAAAATAATCTGGTAGCCTTTAAAGTTTGTTTGAATCGCTTTATTTTACTGCTACGATAGTGAATTTTTACTATTTTAAACATCAAAAATTATCCGAAAGCTATACGTCTACGGTAACAAATTATTTATAATTTTTTATTCCACGTTAATTAATAGATTAATATAATGATGTATACTATATAATACACATATAACCTTCTTAGTTAAACTGTTATCATCCTTGCTACATCTGTAGCAATAATAATAGAGAAGAAGTTCATCACAAACAAGATTACACGATAAAACTATAAAACTGTCAGTTTTCGTTCTCGTCTTATAATTTATATAGATATGCTGTTATAATAACAACGCTTTGTTGTTATAACAGCATTAATCGTAAGTTTACCTTTACCGATAAAAATAAATTTCTGATACTTATAAAACTAGGAAAGTTACCGTTATATTTATACCGCTGCAATAACATCTGAATAGCATTAACGAAAAAAATTAATGAAGGTAACACACATATTCTCTGTTTTTACTACTCTTCTGAATTCCCAACCTTAAAGGAGAGTATGTGATATTGTCTGTGGTCGGTATAAGTTTTATCGAACAAGAAAGTGCGCTATAGTACCAAGTAATTATTATGGTCTTCGATCGTAAAGGTACTTTTATGATCGTTTTGGTTTTGCAGCTAAAAAGATGCGATGTCATGTGTGATCTGGGGAAAAGGAAAAAAAAAGGAGAAGATCGAAATAAGCAATAAGTAGCATGCACCATTTTGGAAATGTACGGTAACCATTCTAAGAAGTCGTTCTGTTGTACGAGAACTACTACAGTTATCATTTTTAGTTTGGTTTCGATTACTTTCGATAGATTTTCTGCTACAATTATTCTTTAGTTTAATAGTAGCTTAAATTTTTTATATTTTCGTTTTCGTCATTAAATGTCACATTTACTCCTTTGCTCGCTTTTTTGTCGTTATCATCGGAAAATCCATAATATAAATAATATTATGGATTTTTCGAATTTCAGATTATCTTATATAAAGTTTCGGATTTTTATTTTATTGCACTATCCCCCAAACGTATACACACACACTCTCTCTTCTTTACATGAATGCTAAAAATATTTTTATATTCCCGTTGCTGTTCACTCTTGAGTATGGGTTACTTTCGCAACAACATCAAACCGAATTCGTAAGTGTAGCTGTTTATTTTTATTTTTATTTTTTGGAAGTATCGATGAAAAAGCAAAATCAAATTTCATACTGCAAAAGTCAAAAAAGTGAGTGGATAGCATAACATCCAAAAGTGTAATCTTCCATCTTCTTTACACCTGAGTAAAAAAAATCTATTATTCAATACTTCATGGGAGAAGAATCTGTCAAAGCAACAGGTCAAAGGATGCATTGGTTTACTTGACACATCTCCATTCAGTCAAACACCTGCAAGGCAGAAACAGAGATAGGGAAGGAGAAATATCTACCAACTGTCAGACGGGAGACAAATCGCTATTTGTAAATCTGCACGCACACGCTGACCTTTGACCTAACCTGTCGATGTGCAACTATTTCCGTCCATGATATATTAGACAGGTGCCCCCGGCCAACAGTACCGGTTCCACGTGTGCCTCCATAAAAACTATCGAATTTTGCGTAGGTCCACGGGGCTAAAGCGTAAGTGGATTCTTCTTCGCTCGCTCCCTTTTTTTCTTCTGTTCATAAATATTCGTAATTTCTCCACTTCAAACATTTTCACAAATTTTATTACTGTTGAAACATCACTAAATTCATTATTATGCATTTACATCAACAGGCTATGAAAACGTTAATAAAACAAACACTGCTATGGCAATAACGCAACATGCTGTAGGTGACTAAAGTAATTCAGTATTAATTAAATCATTATAGTTACTGGCCTAATGAAATATTATGTATGTACAAATTTTACTACTCTAGAAGTATTAATAATTTCAGCTAACGTTTAATAACAGTTTAATTACTGATAGAATTTTTACTATAGCACCGATTCGACAAAAGTATTATTTAAGAAGTAATAAGTAGCCTACTAATGTTGTCATAGTAATAATTAGCGCTAAATATAATTTCTGAATGTTTGCTTTTAGATAAAGGCATGCCAGCTTATCGTGAGAGGAAATATCTAAAATGAACAAAGCATGTTCATTTTCTACTGGGGAACAAGACAAGAGATAATTTGTATCCTGAACAACTAATGACTGTTCACGTCTGAAACAGTTACACGAAGGTTAATTGTTTCTTTCTAAGGAAAGATAGGAAAAAAAACAGTTTTTCTTTAGATGAACAAGCAAACAGTGAGTACATTTTTGTTGATTTAATCACTGATAAATAAGATAAGAAGCAATTTCTGTATAGCAACGTGAATACAGTCTATAAAAAAAAATTAAATAAATTATAAATATATAGATGTGAATTAAATATTTTTAATATTTGCATATCTCTCTGATGCAGGATATGTATATATATATACACATATATAAGATATTTAATAATGTTAAAAGCAATTTCAAAAGAGTGAAAAGTGACAAAGTACAAGCAAAAGATCCAAATTTTAATTAGGTGCATTGTGTTCCGTTTTCGGTATGTTGGAAACTTTCCAAATTCAACACAGTATGTTTGGGAGTGCTGTAACTTGATGTAGGAGGTGTCACTTTATGCAGCAAACCCCCAAGTTTGCTTACTTGTCTGGAAACTTGATACGCCGACTGCATTAATCCGCTGAACTAGGAAAAATTATCAAGCCAGGATTAGAGGCGCTTCCAGTAATAGACTGTGTACTTTTTTCTTTAATTTTCACTATATGTTGCCGTAGCAGCATTAGTGCTATCACAGCAATATGCAGCCTTTACATATATATAGGGAATATTGGGCATTTTTGCAGAATTGATCAGGTTTCTCGGTACTTAAACCCATGGTAATGTATAATTATGAAAGACAACGTTTCAGAATAGAATATTAAGTATGCTTTGTCTTTTCAGAATGTTAAGAAGTAGTATTTTTTATGTTATCAAAATTTGCATAATGGCTTCGATGCGTACTATTATAATAACAGTAATAACGATGCTAAACTAGCATGGATAATTGTTGCACAGGAAATATTATTAGCTTAGTAACATTATATGTCATTATCATAATGGCGGTAATAAAATTATTAAATATTAAATTATCATTAACTCACTACAGACAATTATTAATTATTAATATAGAAACATACAATTGAGATATAGGAATAGCATTTTAGTAGCGGTTAATACTCTTAATCGATTTTTCTATATCGTTTATGGTAATAATGTGATAGCATTATAAATGCTAGGGTTTAATGCGAGGATGCGGTTTGATATTATTTAATGCCAGTGTGTTAGCATCACTAGTTGGTCTTGTTACTGTAATAGCACGTCGATCGAGTTATTATCGTCCTTGAATGTCGCATGACTCGCAGCTGCTAGCCTCTCATTCATCACGTAACCACCGTACTGCAGGGAAACCCCGAAGAGCTCGTGTTACCTCACTAGCACGCTTACTGCAGTTTTGGGTACGAACCTTGAGGTTAAGTAAAAAGGGACGTGTCCCCTCACGACTCATAAGTCTTCGTCATCTCATTGACAAGGATTCACACCTTCTTGCACTTGCCACATCTGCCACATCCGGTGCACATCTTCTGCTATTCTGCTACTAATCTCTGTCAACTGTCTAAACAAGATATTACCGGAAGATAAAACTATTTACATGTTTGTGTAGCATCCCTACCACATATTGAGTTTGTTTGCTCCATAAACTTCCTCTTTTTTTTAAAGGAAGAAGAGATAATCCCCATGATGTTTCTTTTATCTATAGTATTTAAGCAATAAAGGTACTTCAGTTTTAGTAACCTACGAAAATTATCGCCAACGGAATTTGTTGTGTTATCAACAGGTGAAGTTAATATATTTTCTAAAGATAAGCTGCTGATAATACGGTTAGTAAAAATGTGTTTAGTGTGGCTGATAAAAGAGAAGTCACTGTACAATTAAATTGGGCGACATTCGGAAATGAGTAAAAGATAAATGGAATCACGTGAACAGTACAAATAAGGATTGTTAAAGGGGGCAACTCCCAAAATTTCTGCATTTTCTGACAAGTCGTGGGTGGTAAGAATTTGTGGCACACCTCAATGCACCTGTAAAAAAGCGCGTCAACATTTCTGATAAAAAAAAAAAAAATACTCTGCTAGCTTTGGATGATATGACGTGCTCATCACGATTGCTCTCGTTATTTCAGCATCAGATTATTTATCGATAAATGTAGTTTATATTACGAAATCTTAAAAGATTTTTTTCGGTAGATCACGTGAATGGGCGATTAGTACACGTTTCCGGAAACATTATTGATCTATGAGAACAACTGAGCAGAAGATATTGACTGGTAAGAATTTACATTGTCATGTCGCACCACACCCTTTCCCTCTTCACAAAATTGAAATAACACGTGATTAACCGTGTTTTGCACGAGATTATCAACTTATCGAGTAAGTTATCTTCGTGTAGTCGCTACTCGTTTGCTCCGTTACGATAACGAGAGTAACAATTTTTCAATTTTACCGTACGAATCACATGAACAACAGGCATTAATTTTCTCCGTTGTTACGTGACAGAATACGGGATTTCTGACTTTACGCTGTTACGCGTTTACGAGATACACTCGGCTCTCTCTCGCTCTCTCGCATCACGTGACGAGAACACTTAAGCGAAGTACAAACCTCACACCAGATTAATTAACACGGACGGCACTGATTGATGCTTAAACGCTTTCACCTGTCACCGGATGAGTTGGTTGCAGTTTTTTTCCCTACTTTCAACTCACGAACTTAACAAGTAAAGTTTCTCTGAAAACGGCTGCACTCTGATTGATCACCTGACCAATAACGGTTCACTCGACTTTTGGGGTGAATCCTTTCCGTCGGATGTAACAGCAGAAGTTTATCATTGTCGATAGAAGGCAGCAGCAATAATACTTTGTTACATCCGATACTTCGCTACTGCGCGGCTATTCATCTCTGACCATCTTTAAAGCTTCCAAACTATTCTCTTTCGACTACTGCCGTTTTTTCCTTTTATTTTTTTGTTCTCCCCTCTTGATTGATCCATTTCTTCTATGATGTTTTTCCACTTCTTTTTTAGATGAAGTGAGGAATTAGACGTTGTGCTCTTGATATTGAGAAGTTTCCAACTTCAATTTTCGTTTTCTGTAGCAGAACTGCGAAAAGTCCGCTATATAACGAGATCTGATAGAATTCGGAAAAGTTTTTCTCTCTTTCTAACGAAGTCGCATGAGTTTTGGAAACTTTATTTTAAGAGAAAATTATTTTAGACTATCCGCTGTTTTTATGTTTTCCGATGTTTTTTATTAATTAAAAATAATTCTCACTCTATAACGAACTTCTTAACCTCACCAAAGTTAATCTGGCATTACCGTAAAATCGTAAAATTTTTTCATTATTTCTGAAACGATCTGTAAACAATTTTAGATAAAAAATTTTTCAAGAGTGTGTAGATAAAAAGCAATATGGTGCAGTAATATGACTATTTCTACCAGACAATTTTTTTTTTATTCACGTGACGAGCCGATAACTGTTATTAATGTTGAGTTACTCCGCCCAAAATCCGAAAATCGTGAATCAGGAAAGAAACTGACGGGAACGATCTCTATTTCTCAAGCCAATAACAATATAAAAGCATTTAGATTATGCAATAAGTCAAACTGTAACATAAAAAGTTGTTCTTGAGAATTTTAAGTTTGAATTATCGTCATTTTCTATAACAGTTAAATCAAATTCGAGTTTTCATTTGTGTCTATGAAAATAAACAAACAGATTTATTTTCCGATTTTATCAGATTGAAAATTGCGATTAATAAAAAAAAATATTAATAATAAAATATTAATATCATTATTAAATTAGCATTTTTATAGATATCGGTCTTTTGATAAAATATCATCATCTTGTTGTTTTTCCTTTCACAAATAAATCAAAAAGTAAATAAGTTATTCAAATTTTGGAATATTTCTTATAGGCTTATTAATTTTGAATTGTTATGGTTTTCCACTCCAAAATTCAAGCTATTTAAATTGTTCAAAGTTATATTTTTGAAAATATTTTGTTATATTTTGATATTTTATATTTTAAATAAAAAAATTAAGATATTTATTATTATTTTTTTTTTTGTATAATAATGATCGTTTTTATTAATTTCCGCCTATTAAAAATTTAGCGATATTTTTTTTTAATGTTTTTCGTAATACAGTAACCGAAATATTTCGCTTTCGCAAAATTTTCAGTTTCTGCGCTATCGAACTGAAAACTTTTCGTTTTCGCTGAATTTACAATTTCTGCGCTACCGAACTGAAAATTTTCCGTTTCCGCAAAATTTTCAGTTTTTACACTTACTTATTAGCCTTGTCTCGAGTGTAAAGGAGACATTAAAAACAAGAAATTATAAAAAAAAAAAAAATATTTTTATCCCAAGACTGATAGGATTTTAAAGACTGGCAAAACATTCTTAACGACTGTTTAAAAAATTAAATTATTTGCGCGTAAATTTTGATAGAAATTAGTTATTGAATCAAAAATAATTTCATGAAATTTTATATTTTTAACATATTACATAAAAATTTCACGTTCTCGGATTAAAAAAATATCTGTAGAAAGTTTAAATATTTATCGAAATTTTACGCACGAATGTTTGAGAAGTTTTCATAAATCTTATTTTATTTGTTTTAAAATTTTGCTATTAATCAAATGACAGTAAACAAAGATCTATTAGTGTAATAAATGCCTTTTATGACATATTGCTACAATAAGAATAAATTTTCGTCGGAAATGAAGCACTTTTATCATTTTAAAAGTATTTTCTTCATCGTTTAGTTCAAGAAAAAAAAAATGTTCTATGTAGCAACGTAAGTGGAATAAGAAAAGTCATGGATAAATCTAACGAGTAAGAGAATTTTGAAGACATTTCCGAGATTCTTTCTGCTGTAAAAATATAAAGAGTAACATTTATCCCATAACGATTTCTCTTTTCGTCAACTCTGCCTGTGCATTTAACATGAAAAGAGAAAGAGAAAAGTGTTCGACTTCACTTCCTTCGTCTTCATTACACTCTTCAGAATAGAGTAGAGACGTCATTTGAATAATTACTTCTTTAAACTAAGCTTAAAACTCTTCTTCAATCTCTCCAGTGTTACGTGCAGGAGAAAATGTCGTGGAAAAAAGTGTTAAGGAAACGGTTAAGTCACGTGATAGAGCTGGGGGTAAAGTCAGGTGTTGATGGATGTGTCAGGAAGAAGGCGAAGCGTGAAATGATCCATTTTCACGGCTGCCGATTCGCGTGAAGGTGTTGCACTTCCTCCAACGGATTTTAATAACATAGCAGTATTACCTGTGAGATTATCGTCCTGTTAGGTAAATGGTTACTACTATAGGAATAATGTCGAACGAAGGAGGAGAATGATAAGTATATTTCGAAATTTAGACACAAATAAAAAAAAAACCACATAAGAAAGAATTATATTCGTTGAAAGAAAAGACGTAATTTGTTATTAAAATGGCGATAAAAATTTTGGATTAAATTTATTTCGACGAATTATCATTTTTAATACAAAAAAAAAAAAAAATAGTTGATTAACATAAAATTTATTTTAAATTACTTACAAAATTTTGGAGATATTTATAAAGTTATCACGAAACGTAACACTAAAAACTTGGAGAAATTTTATTTTTCAAAAATACTTCTATCAAAAAAAAAAGAGTTTTATTGATTTACTAAAAGTTTTTTTTAATATTTATTTCAGTGATTTTTAATCATAACTTTTATTAATATTTTTATTATAATAAAACTTTTAATATCGTCATAAATTAGAACGTTTTCTTCATTCGTTAAGAAAGAAAGAAAAAAAAAAAAAAGTGAAAATTTCCTTAGTGATAGAGGGGTGAAAAAAATAATCCAATTTTAATTTCGGGAGCCACAATTTTATTCTAAAGAAGCTCAATATTTGTTATTAATCTTCGTAGCGATCCTTTCTACCAACGTAATCCTTCCTACCTTATAGTGAACACCGATGCATGAGTATAATATTGCTTGTTCGTTCGATATTTGTTCTTACCGTAGAAAGAGAAGGGGAAAAAAAAAAGTTTTGAAGAAGGAAAGGTGATTTTTTAGTTTTAATTCACCTTCTGTCATTTGTAAAAGGATTCTATTTATAGAATGTGTCTTAGAACTCGCAGGAGGAAGATCCAAATGGAGAATTAATCACCCCATCCGAGACAAACAAGGGTAAAAGTAAATTAAGTTTTAGATTGACTCTATGAGAATAAAACACTGTTTATTGATTTGGAAACCTGTTGTGGATCCGTTCTTCTGTTGGTTTAACTGATTTGTTAAAAAAAAAAGAAATATAATTGGAATTGCTGTTTGGTGCACAATTACTCTTTCCTCTTTATCTCTCAAGATGCGTTACGATTGTATAGCGATAAAATATTGCGAATAGTCACGATGGCTATTTTGTGATCTACAAATTCTCTGAAATAAAAAAAAAGTCAATATATATATTATCTTTATTATTAGCTAAACATCTGTTTAAGTTAGTTATAAATAATTTTTATTGATGAAAACAAAATAATTAAAAGATAAAAAATTTAGAAAGTTATCGTTTTGCAACTGGGAAAAAACAAAATTCTTCATGGACACGGTTCGCATCATATTAATAGTTTTTTGAATATGTAAATGAACATTTTTTCGAGAAGTAAAGAATTCTTTTACATAGTTTTAGAGTTTAAATGGGATTGAAACTTATCTTCCAGTTTTTATATGCACAAAAGTACTTATAGCAAAATTAACAAAATTCCTTAAAGCGATTTCCGTTGCAATGTGTTTTCGAGCCGTATTATCAGTAAAATTTTAGTTATTTTCGTACAAATAAAATTGATTGTGGTGCTTTATTGCTAAGGTAGTTGAAGCCGAAAACAGCATGTTGCTGTGGAATTCGTCACAATGTGACAAAGACCGATGTAGTGGGAAAGATTTTACCTCAACATGAACCTAAAAAGTCGTTTTAAAAACTAACACAATGCTGCACGTTTTCCATTCCGTCTGTTTTGTCAGACGGAAAATTACAAAATATTGTATCAAGAGGACTAAATTAAACAGTAGAATCTGTAGCACATTTGGGATGCTATACCATTCTGAAACCGTTCTCTCTCTCTTTTCTTTTTTTTTTTCCCACTCTTTAAAGTTTGTGTTGTTGTAGTTACAATTGTACTGTTTTCTAAATAGCTTCGGCTCATGCTGGAAAAGTCGTATATTTTCTAAACTGTTTCTTCCAATATAAACATCGTTTTCATCGTACTGCATGCAATCCTTTTAGTGAATCTTTTTGTAAAGAAAAAATAATTATTTTTCGAACCATAGTGTATAAAAATCCTTGTTTATGAATCCCTGTCCATAAAAAAAGCTAAAGATTATTTTTCGAAAAAAAAAAGAATTTTTGCAAGTTTTCTTTCCAGGTTTTTAAGCAATTGTGGGTCCTGTACACATTCTTGCGTGCCTAAGACATATTCCAACTCTGCTGCAAGTGTAAGTGCACGTCTATAAAGGTGTTTCTTCCGCATACCATTAAAGAGGAAAAAAAAACAAATCTCTGAAATGTTTCTGTTATTACGAAATATAAAAAAAAAAAAAAATTAAGGAAATAATTTGCACATCTTTTAGTTCTGCAATAAGCCATTCGGAAAAAAAAAGAAAGAAATTTCTTATTCTTTATGTTTTCTCACACCAGTTAACGTAGTAGCAACTACTACGTTAACATCTCTAAAAAGCGATTGATGACGCGTATCTGGAATTATGCCATAATTATTAAAATACAAGATGGGGCATCTTATCGAAAGGATTAACTTTTCCTCTTAAACGCTCAACAATCAATTCGTCTTCGTTAAACTGTTAGCATAAAAGTAAAAGTGAAGCAGTAAAATGAAAGGTTTTAAATCATTAGCTTTTAATGTGATGAGGCGAATGTTAACTTTCCTCGAATTCTCCACATCCGACTGAAGCGAAAAATCCCTTCCAAATATGTTATTTGCATGTGGAACAAGCAACAATGATTTATTTTTTGATTTATTGGTGCAATTTGTTGTATCTCTGCAATCCTCTGATAATTACTCTGTAATCAAGTAAGATTTGTGTGCTGTAAGAACGTTTTCTTTTTTTTTTTTTATCCATCACTACTGGAGTATTCCGTTGAAATCGGTGGAAATTTTAATGGTTTATGCTGCACGGCCAAACTAGACGTACGTGTTAAGTCCGGTATGTCAATAAGTGGGGAAGTTCTGGCTGTACCATGAACTATAGGGGAAATGCAGTTATGTTATGAGTGGTAGAGGGGGAGAAAGTAATTGTTATGTTTTAGTTGTCAGGTTTATATTCAGGACTGGTCATGTTCCTCCCCTACATTCAACCGATAAGAGTAATAAATTTATGGCGATCAATGAGCGAAATTTAACGTACACTCTATCATTTTAAGCGTAAAATTCGGCATTCTAGAGTAATTCGAAAGGCGAACTGTCTAATTAGAACAATGCGAATAAATAAATAAAAAAATCGCAATAAAGAAAATCGATTAATTAAATATTATTGTAGTTGTAGCATATGATTAGTTACAGCAGCACAACCTGCACAACCCAATAGTTGTGTAATGGAGAGAACGTCGGGGCCAAGATTGGGGAGGATTTGTACTTCAGTTTGTCGTCCTTGATCGACCACGTGGGTACGAAGTCTAGTCAGATGCTAGTCCAGTTGGCAGGAGGCCTCTGCACAGTTCAGTCGCTTTGCTTTCTCCTCACTGTGCGTCTCAGCATGACTTTGCTTTTCTCAGACGTCGGGTGAGTTTAGCTTATTCTTATTTACTCTAATTTCTTACAGAATACCTCGTCGGACTTCTTACATACCTTTTTATTCGTGTTTAGAAACCTCGACCCTTCTTCGGTAGAGGTAAACAAGTTTATAAAACAGGTTGAATTCCTCTTAGAGTAAAAACTCGTTTCAAAGATTTATACAGTATATTGATAGAAACGTTAACAGTTTATTTAATTCGTAAATTACAATCGTTCGGAATTTTAAAGTGGTCGTGTAATTAATATAAATGCATGTCGTCTCTAACTGAATTTATCGTTTTGAAATGGTGAAAGGATAGCGAATAAATGGACTTCGAAGTTTCATATTGCACTCTTCTTCATCGATTTATAGGATTTGGTATGCTTCGCTAAGTAACTGTAGCCTTTAAAGTATATTAGGTAAGTGTTTTAGTAAACTAGCCTTAAAATATACTGGGTTAAAACTGTACTAAGTAACTGTAACTATTAATCTTTAAAAATTCAATATTTTAAAGTAAAACAAAAAAAAAAAAAAACACTCATAAAATTGACCATTCGTAAAATTTGCCGGATTTCTAGCTTAAATGCAGTTTGCAGTAATTAATTAAAGCAAAATTTTCTTAAAATAGAATAAAATATTTGCAATTTAATTTAGAAACTAAATTACTAGTACAAGATCCAGTACGATAGATTTAGAATATATGCATATTTCCCAATGAGATGCAGCCTTAGAAATCCGGCTGTACTTGTGTAAACAGTCCATTTGCAGCAAGCTTACATAAGATATTGGAGAAATATCTCGAGATAATGTGCCCTAAGCATGAAATATAGCGATAAAATCATTTTAAATCTCCATATTTCAACGGACTCTTCTTATCGATACACTTGTAGCTACGTAACAATTATGAGATGTCTCTGATGGCTATTATAATTCTGTTAATTAATTTCAATAAAGTGAATTTTTAAGCATATATATGGAAGATTAAAAAAAAAGTTCAATTTAGATAAGGGTTTCTGTAAGGCAGGAAAGTATATTAACACTGTTTAGTCGATTATGGTTTAAGTTTATTTAATAGTTTAATGGAATATTCAAATATAAAAACAGTGATTTAAG
Source organism: Androctonus mauritanicus (assembly GCA_011317285.2). Taxonomy (NCBI): domain Eukaryota; kingdom Metazoa; phylum Arthropoda; class Arachnida; order Scorpiones; family Buthidae; genus Androctonus; species Androctonus mauritanicus. The sequence goes on from WUQG02192869.1 coordinate 16,660, forward strand.
TAAACACTTATCACTTTAGTTCTACTTACACGGTTTTTCATTGTTTGTTTTTCTTTTTTTAGTATATGTGACTAAATTTTATAAGTTTCACAAAGAAAAAAATTTTAAGCTCATATAGCTTTGATGCGTAGGCTACTACAATGCTTGTTGAGAATGTGCATCACTTTTGCATAGATTTAGTGGATTTAACGTTATGAGAATAGTTTTAATTCTTACTAGAAGACTTGGATTAAGTTAAAACTTTGCTTCTAGTTCGTTAAAACTAAAAAGTTTTACTCTAACTAAAGACAATCGAGTAACAGGTCTTCTTAAATCTTATTAAACACCATCAGATCAAATTCACGTTAAAACAAGCCTATATCTTCTCTGTGCCTTCGGTCACTCCTGCAGCATCCACAGCATCGTCACCAGAATATAATCTGATCTTTCGTAAAAAAGCAAAAACACACACAGAGACGAAGTAAAGTTCCAAAAATTGTACACTATATGTCAAGGCTCGGCAGCGACACCGAACGAGAGAAAATTGAATTATTCTCCCTTCTCACCCCCCTTGGGTATTCCAGGGAAACTGGAGTTCACGCGCATGCGCGGAATTTTTCCTCCGCCCCAGCGACGAATGCACATGGAGGAGGGAAGATAGTCAAAGGTTGTCTATTTAAGGAAATATTTTTTTCTTTTTTTTTGTTTCAGGTGGATATATAAAAGACTTTCGGGAATGTGAAATAGCAAAAATATATACAAATGGAGAGAAGAAAAGAAGAATTTCTTTGCTTATGGATCTCCTGGGTTATGTTGGGAGCTGTTGTGTATTCGCAGAGTAAGGAATCTTTTCTATTTTCTATTCAACACATACTGAATATATATGTATGTATATATATTACGTAAATTTATAGCTTTCATCACTTTTTGAATGTGTAAAAATATTTTTTCGGATTTTTTTTTTTTTTTACTGTCTGAAAGATGTATTTATTCCTCTTTCAAATTATAAGAAGTGGTTTCTTATGTGGCATATTTCCAAGCGAAGATTGACAGCTCAGTGTCATCACGTAAAAATGTTGTTCCTCTGAATATATATATATACACACTGTATAACAGTAAACAATACCAAATATACTTTTTCATTTTATGTGCTTTTTACTTATTAAATTTGAAAATAAATCTAAATAGAATATTAAGTTACACGATTCTGTCTTTATTGAGGCTACGGAAATTAATCACGAATTATTTTTAGTATCACAAAAAAAAAATAAAATAAAATAAAATTTAAGAAACGTTTACAGTGGGAAAGAGTGTTTGAACATCCGTGAATTATCCAGCTTTTTAAGTTTTGCAGCTATTTTAATTAATATAAGTAAAAATTGTTACTTGGGTAGCATGGAGAAGACGCGTTCCCACGGTGGAATGCAGGAAGTATGAATAGAACATCATTAGGAAGGTAGATTGGTAGGCAATCGTGTTTTCTATGACAAACGGGGGAGAAGGCAGCTGGTCATGATTGACAGATCACATCCACTGGACTGTTGTTGACAATTCATCACGTCCATCTGACCTTCCGGAAGAGTACGTCTGCAAGACAAATACTCAGATGGAAACAGACACCATCTGGATGACATTACCAGTGCCAAGTTTGTTTTCTTTTCGAGATATGAAAGTTTGAGACGTATAGCTAAAAAAACGATACACACAATATGCAAGAATTGAAGGTGTCATTCTGAATTTGATTCAAACGCGTTTTTTGTCAATCATATGATGGATTTGAAAGAGTTAGTGTCGAGACGGTGAAGAATTTGATTGAAAGGTTGTCGTTTCGATAAAATAAATATTATAAATCAGTTTATATCGATAAAATAAGAAGCACGTAACGCATTCCTTGTGCAAAAATACAAATTTGAATCTGTCATTTTATCTTAAATATATCTTTAAACTAGTTTCATTAATATAAAACAATTTTTCATCAAAATTTATATACTTTTTTTTTATCAAACTTTTATTGATGAAATCAGTTTTTCTTTAATAAATTTTTTATAATTTTTATCATTATTTTGCTTCTTTGTGTGTTTGAGAATTTACATATTTAAAACTATACTTCAAATTGTGGTTTAAACTGCATGTTTAAATCATGGCTTGTGGTTTATCGTACAAAAATCTGAAGATATTTCTTTTTTTAAAGCCTAAGAAACAGAGGTTGCCCTTCTATAAACCGGATATAAACACCCTTCTCTCTATTGAATCTAGAGCTACACAAAAGACGTGTCAGAAAATCTGTTGAAGAAAAAAAGATCTCTTGACAGGTCCGCATCAAATACGTTGAGGGAAAAATCTGCTATTTTTTGATTTAAATCTTAAAATTTCTCTAGTTGGAAACCGAAAGATTTTTATATCGCATTTTTTAAACTTACTAAGTTAATTTGTTCAGTCTTTTTGAAAATCCTTCACGCTTTACCACTAAAGCGCACACCATTACGACATTCGTTCTTTCAGTTAGATATACAGGACTTTATTTTTTATCTTTTTTTTCTTTCTCTAGTCTAGACATTTTAATGAACAAAAACATCTCATTCTTAAATTTTTACTGTAAAATTGCTTGAATATCTGCTATAATTTTAAATATACGGAAACTATTTTTTATCATATACTCAAGAAACCAAACGGAAATAATAACGCGAACGGGAAAAGAAACAGCGTAGCGACTTACTTTGGAAATAAATGTAGCCAAAAATAAAATAGAAAATAACCAAAATTGAAGAATCAAAACATTTTATTTTATTTTTTATTTTTTGTCCTTTTTTTAATACTTTCTGGAGCGATTGATCATGAAAGATCCAAACATTTCCCATTAAGGTGAAAGAACCTACTATGCTAAAGCAACTTTGGTCCTAATGATTCAAACCAAGAAATAAATTTTCTAGTCCTGTCAGTGATTGGAAAAAAAGAAAATACTTGGAAATTTCTTATTTTCTTCGCACCTGTAAAAGAAAATGAAAATTCTCTTGTAAGAAGTCTATTTTATATAAATATGGTATTGTTTACATGCAGAAAATAAATGGATATTTTAAGCAAAAATCTTAACAATTTTTATAATTTAGACGAAAGGAAAGTTTCTATTTTTCTAATTATTATTTAGAGAAAGGAAAAATCTAACTAAACTGATCATTTAATGATAATATCTTGTTTAAAAACATCTAAATCTTTGAATATCCATTTGAATATCCATATTATATAGTCTTGGAACAAATATTTGATATGTGCAAATTTTTATATTAATTTTTGCTTAATGAAATGAATAGTTTCTTCAAAAAATAGGTGACAAATTTTGTATTATTTTTGTTTATATCCAAACGAAAAATGCCAGAAATAATTAGGATTGGTTTACATTGAAAAATCTTGTCTTTCATTGGTGACAGCTCGCAATACAACGATATACTAAAATTATGGCATATACGGTAATAATTTGTACATATCTATAAATTATAAACATTTATATAACTTTATACTGTATATATCTTAAATTGTGAGAATTATATTTATACGACAAACGCCCCTTTGCTGAAGTACTAAATCTGGAAGCGAACTTCTTACAAAGACGACATATAGTGAAAAAGTAAAAATACCCAATTTTGTTTGATAGCCCTCCGCGTACAACGACAAATTTCTTTGGTCAAGAAAGATAACAAAGAACGTGATTCAATAGTAAAGGTGTCGCCGAAAGAAATTGCACTATATGTGAAGAAGAAAAAGCGACAACGCCTTCAGAAAGGCAGTTTTGAAACTCGAACCAGCTGTCGAAGAAGCGGAACTATTGCAACTTGCAGCTGACGATGTCATTTCGGGGATAGTAATCACCACTATTGCTTCTCCTCTAGTTTTAATAGGTGGGATGGTGAAGAACAGTAAAAGGGAGAAGCTCTAATTAACGTCCTGCTGATATTTATTTTCCTGTAAGTGGGAAGTTTTTAGCCTTTCCTCCCAAGTTGATAAAGATTGCATGGTTGCTTGTCTGATTAAATTAATGTAATTAATGCTTTTGGGAACTAGTACTTTATTCTTTGACTTTTTGAAAGTATGGCCATTGTTACGTGTAAACGACAACTTTCAAAAAACAATAGCAAAACGATAACATTTCGAAATTACTTAGAGATTAAATCTAGAACATAATTTCCAACTTTTATTATTTTTATTTTACTCAAAACGGCACTTAAACTTATCTGCGGTTAATTATAATCGCAGCAATTTTGTAAAATTTGCATCAGCTTCAGATTATCCATAAGAATTGCAAGGCCGTATGCAGTATTGCATAATCAAAACGCGATAATGTAGTGTATAATGAAATCATAATTTCATTTTTTCAACTAACAATGTCAGACAATCGATCATTTTATAAATTCTTTCAAAAGCATTTTGTTTACTTCGATCGAAATCGAAATTTATGAGTTTCAAAATTTCAAATTTAGTTTTTTCGTTTGGATGAATATACTTAAATATGGGAAGATACATTAACTGCTAACGAAGACTCTAAAAATATGCATCAAAGACATTGATCTTCCCAATACTTATATTTAACATTATTATGCAAACTTAAACATGAAATAAATATACAGTATTAGTAAATAAACGTGGAACATAGCAATTAAAGATGTTATTTTGATCATTATTATACACCTACGGTGAGTAAATTGAAGTTCTCGAACCACATCAGCTCTTTGGTATCTTCAATGTGGCTCCTTACCAGGAAATCCAATAGTTAATATGGAGCAAATACCTATTTAATTTAAAAAATAATATATTTATAATTTGTTTATTTATTGTAAAAAGTAGTATGCATCTATACGAAATAAATGAGTTTGAAATACATGATAAACAAGTTTTGAAACCATTGTTAAGATTACCAGTGATGTGACTTCATTGACCCAGACAAAAATTAACTGCGACTCTCAAGTATTTGAGATTCTTCTATATGACTCGCAGACACACGAAGTTTGGCCATCCCTGCTATATACTTTTACTGAAGTAGCAATAACCGTAATTATACTCCCACTTATTACTTTATTGTGATGTCATCTATTGCTTTCTCTTTGTTACGTAATATGTTTATCTTTTCAGGATACGTGACGTAATAATCGTTCCTGATATATGTGGCTGTGTGTTGAATTTATTGAATAATATAGATACAAATGTTTGCAGTTGCATTTCTACTTCAGAGACCATTACTATAATCCCATTCAGTTCAAAATCGAAATTACAGTAGAACCTCTATATTCGGACGCATCTGTATCGATATTCGCATATATCGCTATATTCGGAACAATATCAGTAGTCTCAAGTTGCCAGCTTGGGCAACTTCTTTTGCTTTGCGATCTTTGGGCTACTTTCTAAGTAGTAGTTTTTGCAAATGTTTAGATAAATTTTCTGACAACCCTCGTTTTTCAGCAGTTGAGAATCCGTCATTGCGTTTTGTGTTTCTGGTGGCTTGATCGTTATTTTTTGTGTAGCTTTGCCTTATTTTTA
>WUQG02192980.1:0-22163 GCA_011317285.2 Androctonus mauritanicus
CTTACTTGTTAGTGACATGCGTGGATGCGAGCTTTTAACATATGTGCATAATGTGGCACTGTCCTTCGTACCCACTGTTGTGTATATGCAGGTTATGCCAGGAGTAGCATGTTGGTAGCGCTTATCATATTTATTCAATCTCTTTAAATATTTGGACATTACAATTAAATATATAACATTTTGAATAATACCAAACTGCATAGTTTTAACAACAATAAACAATATTTTTTCATTTTTAATTTTTACCATAATTTTGCTATTTTATCCAAATACATATAATCTGTATTTACACTGTGTCAACATATTTTGAAAGTTGCAGCACCCCTATGATTTCAAGTTATGATCTGCCACTGAGCAGGAACATAGTATCTATCACCATAAAGGTGTAAATTCCATCTTAATATTGTGTATTATTATATTAGTCAGACAAAAATGTCTCTTATGTAAGCTTATACAAGAACATAAATGAAATGTTGACAACTACACATGTAAAACTACTGGAGGTGAATTTATAAGCCACATATGATGCAAGAATGCTCTAGGATGAAGTCAAAAATATTGATAGTGACCTGCATAAAATAGAATTAAAGATATAAAGAAAGATGGCATATCTAAAGCATGTCCCAAAAGCAACCTATATTAAATAAAGCAAACAACAGCTTGATATCTTCTGCATGGAACTATATATATATATCATCCTTCAATCATTGCAGTTACCATTTTTTATAGTTAACAACATATTTATTCATTTATATATTTATTTTGTTATATTTTGTAATTTTGTGTAATTCAGTATATGTATGTAATTTAATTTGTAAGATGTTTATGTTTTTTATTTTTAAAAGTTTAAACTTTGAATGTATTTTGAATGTTCTTATTCTATTCACTGATGACAGATTGTAATCTGAAAGTACTTTGTATGTCATTTCTGTAATAAATGTTTATATTTTGGTTCTTCTAAGCAGTTTATTTACTTATTTATATATAATTTTAATAATGCACTTGAAAATTTTGTAAAATTTAAAATAATATAAAATAACAATCATTCATCAAAGTTTTACTTCAAAATAATAATTATTAATTATTTTGTATTCTATTTTAATTTTAACAAATATCATGTTTCCTGGATGCCTTCTAAATGCTATCAATTTATCAATTACACATGTCATTTTTCCATTTTTTATTTGAAATATGAAGAGTTTTACAATAAAATTATTGAAATTTTATTGTAAATCTATGATAAAAATACCTTTACAATATTTTATCCTAGATTTGCCAATTATAAGGCAAAGTTCAGAATACAAAAAATATGAATAGTTTTATAAAGATATAATAGGAGAAAAGTTTATTGCAAGACTTAATGAACAAAAAAAGAGATATTACATTAGAAAGAAAATCTACAATCATTAATAACAGATTAAGAAATAAATATATTAGTGAACTGGAACAATTCAAAATTTTACAAGTATTAGAGGGCACATAGAATAGGTAGTTGAAGGATTCAGGATTGAATCCCAGATATCATTTTTAATGGGATCTAGGCACAATATGCTGACTCCACAAAAGATGTTTTCTAGAATGATTCCTACACAGTATGATCAATGAAAAATGGAATAAAACTGCTTTAAGTGTTGATATTACGAATGAATACCAAAATATTAAAAAGGTATTGATTAAACAAAGACAAAAGTTTCTTATGTGTCTTTTCACAGAATTATATACCAAGCACTTTTGTAGGGAAAGAATATAAACAATAAAAGAAACTAGTTGTTAAACTTCTGTTAAAAATATCAATGCAATCTATTGACAGGCATATAAATATTTACTTTATCAAAGAGTATTAGAAATTCAATTCAAGAAAATTGCACAATATATATAAAATTACTTCTCTGATTCTCTATAGTTTGGAAGAGAATTCAACTTTATTCTTAATTAATGTTTGTGTCAGATAATTGATTAGGTAGATTTTATATGTCATATAGATTTAATAGTTAAATCTATATGACATACATTTTTATGTATTAGTGAGATATTATTTTTTTTGCTTTCTATTTTAATTCTTATATAGTAAAATAATACATCATAAGTATCTATAATGAAATATTTAGAATCTATAAGTTTAGTTTTTAAAAAGTGTAGTTTAGTTATAATTTTTTAATACTATAATTTAAAAATTATATGCTTTCATTTTTAAATAAAACATATAAATAATTTTTTTATTTTTTCAAAACTGTAAAATTTCAACTCAAACTGAATTCTAAATATTATTCTAACTTATTGTTCTTAATTTTAGAAATATTCTAGTTGAAGAAAATGTAAATTATTTCTATTAACAAAGTTTATTGGATTGTCTTGAGTGTTGATCATGACTGTTACAATTATTTTATCATGACTGTTTTTTCTATTTTTAAGAGTACTTATTAATGATTGATATTTTTTAGAGGAAAACTGTGTATCTTATATTAAAATTTTCTTTTGCACATAAAAATATTGACAATATTAAATTAAAAATTGCATTAAAATAAAATTGCAATATATTAAACATCATCTTACTTGAATTTATTCATTTCTTCTTCTGATAACATTTCTGGCCAGCGTAAAGCTTTTTCAACAATGTTTGTAGGCATTAAATATTCATACCGTGCAACATTCAAACCCAACTGAATGAGAAAATCTTTATAATTAATAATTTTAACATTCTGAGAATCATAACGATGCATAAGCCTAAATGTAAATTAAAAATTTTTATAAATAAAACTATATATAAATATAAATTTTAAAATGAAAACCAAAATATTTATCTTCCATAAAAATTATCAAAATATTATTGCTTACATTTTAAACTGAACATCTGTCAAATTACAGCAGTAATTTTCAATTATTTTTCGTAATTCTCTAGTTTGAATTTTTCCATCTTTATTTACATCATGTAACCACATTCCTTGAATAATTTTTGCTAAATTTTGAGATATCTATAAAAATCAAAAATTTTGATCTAAAAAACTCATAAATATATTAAATGATCAATTTTTAAATGCAATATAATGTAAATAATTTATTTTTTAAATCATAATATATTTTAAAATCATATAAAGTAAAATTTTATACTATAAAAAAAAAGATCATAGAATTAATTATATAAATAAAACTCAATTTCATGTTGCCTTTCATGAAAAAATAAAAAGTCTGAATAAAATATCGATGGGTCAGATAAAATAATTTTGCAGACAAGATCTGATCTGCTGATCATACTCTGGGAGTTATTGGTCTATTGCATACTAATTCTTCAAAAAAATTTCTTTAGGTAAATATTCTTTGTTTCAAAACTTTGATAAAAAAAAATAAAATACTGTATTTTAATAATTGAAAGAATATTTATGATAAATACAATCATCTTATACAATAGAATTCCCTATTAACAGTGTCTATTTAACCAAGGTTTTTATATTATTTGAAGTGAATTGTGATTCATTTTTTAATTTTAGTAACTGTTTTAATAAAACATTTATAAAAAAAATTAAATGTATTTTAAATTATACAATAAAACACTACTGGTAAAATGTTCAATCAATTTACTTCAAAATGTAAACAGTATCAGATGAAAAACAATATTCTCAAAACAAACAACAACAAATCAATACTTGCAATAGTAACAAGGGAAAAAATAATTTGCAAATCAATACTTGCAAAAATAACAAGGGAAAAATCCTATCATGATTCATGATAGGATGCACACAAACAATACAAAATGATTTTGGTTTAATATGGAGTTCAAAGTCTAGATGGATTCAACTTTATCACGATGGTAAAATCCATTGAGGTAACATCCACCAATGAAATCAATGCATTTTGTGATGTTGAATTGTTAGCAACTTTGAGTCAAGATAATGGTCTCTATCATTAAATCTCATCTCCTTAATCAAATTTGCATAGAAAATTTTGTTTGTATCTCTTCTTATAAATGTCTTTGATCTAACATTTTCTCTTCCTCAATTTTGTTTCAGTTTCCTCATTTACTGCAGCTGTTAACATCATTTTGTAAACAGCGAGTGATTTTGTTGCTTAGCATCCATTTTGTTTTACTGAAATGAATCATGGGAATGGTGCTAAAAATCTTGGGAAAAGCATAGCTTATCACAATAGTGGGAACCAGCAAGCAAAATTGCCACTATGTTTATTCACGATGGTTTTGATCATTCCACTTTCCATGGCAGATAGTAGGAACCAGCTTTTTACTCATCAGTCATGCTTGTGTGGGGCAGGCATTAGCATCCATTTGAAGAAAGAATGGACCTTTGCACCTGCATAAGGTCTGATATAGGGTCAGGAATTTCATCTTGATATTTCACTGCTGTCATACTGCCACCTGTAAACATATGGAGATAGATGTGCCATCCAAGGAAAGCCCACACTGTCACATCTCAACCATAAAAAGCATGGCACTTGATGATGTTAATGGCATGATACCTGATCTCAGCCTCTCTTCACATCCTCAGTCATCTATTGTCTGGATCCAGGGAAAATTGAGACTTATTTGTAAATAGGACATTGTTCCATTGATCTCTGGTTCAGCTGACACGTTTGACACTCTATTGTAATCAGTCATGCCTGTTCTAGCCTGCAATGGCACACACATTATTGATCATCATACATAGAAACTTTGTCTTTGAAGCCTTTGATGTACAGTATTTGTTGATTTAGATCTTTCTATGGTGTAGAACAGATGCTTTTGCTTGATGTTTATGCTTTGCCAGTAAACACAAGTAGCAGTCATTGGAAGGAATTATCACTGTATGACAGCTTGAAATGGATCTTCTGATGCCTGTTCCCATACTCTGGGTTTCATTGGTATTAACCATTCTGTAATCTCATGATTACAGAATGGTTAATGTCAATGGAATCTGAAGGATTGGTGATCCTGTTAGTCTAATATTTTGTCATCATATTGCATCATCTAAATGTCTTCTCAGTGGCATAATGATAAAAATGTCTATCACCAATTTTCTTTGAACTATTTTCAATTGCAGTGGTAACCAACAAGAAAAAAAATACTCTTTTTATCCAGCTCCCTCATTTGCATTTTCAAACTGGCACAATCATTATATTGTAAGCTTTTCAATACTTACATATTGTGATATAACATCACACATAATTTCAGGAAAAAATACCCAATGGCTTTTGCTCACTTCAAATTTGCATTCCCTGCTTAACTTTTGAAGGGCAATGGAGAAATTAAACACAAGCTCGCAAAATAGAACAACAGTTTTTTATTAAATAAAATAGAGTATACATCATCATGTTAACATATTCAAATTCAGTTTATTTAATAACTAGTTAGCCATTTGCCACTACATGCCCAAATACATCAAAAAATAAACTTTTTTTCTTATCTATCAAATTTGAATTTTGCTGTTGAACTCTTGTATACAACCATAGCCATCATCCATAATAAAAATGAAAATACGATAAAGAAACCACATGCACTGGCTCTTATAGATTTAAGACTACTTTGGTCTCTGGTGAACCAAAGTATGTAATAATGATGGATGGTAATAATTATAATTATCATCTTAAAATAAAAATAATTATAATTTTTGAAATAAATATTATTTAAATGCAACCATGAATGCAATGTTTATGTAGCCTCAACATGTTAAATGCAAACTGGACCCTCAGGCCCAGAAACAATCAACATTTTTTGATTGAAAAAGCCAGAAATTGAAGTCAAATAACAAAAAGAAATGTACAAACATAAATAGGAAATAAACTATGATAATTTATAATGAGATTGGATTTAGTTTTCTAAAAGATATAATTAAAGATTTGAAGCAAGGGAAAATAATAACGGCAGCACTTCCAGTCTTAGGAGTTCTGGTCTGGTTTGCATATGTGCAGAAACATGGATTTCACATGCTTATTCTTTTATTATATATGATAATTTATCAAATCTTCCATGTTATTCAAGTTTTTGATTAAATGAGGTTTTCTCAGTTCATATTACCTCAGATAATTGGAACTCTGTTATAGCTATATATATTATGCAAATAATTAAAAAATATTATATATAATATAAATAGAACCAGAATTATACAGTAATGATTTATATGGTCTATCTAAAATTTAAATATTTGAATATGGTCTTTATTTTAAAATGTTTGGAGGTCTTTATATATAAAGAAAATTAATTTTTAATTTTAAACTGATATAATAATAATCTCTAAAATTATGAAATTGTATATTGTTATGAATTGTATATTGTATATTGTATTGTTGTGTAAAATTATGAAATTGTGTACTGTTCTAGCTGTACTATTATACAGCTAGAACAGTACACAATTTCATAATTTTAGAGATTATTATCAATACACAATTTCATAAAACAGTACACAAACAACAGCTGTTTTATTATATACTGTTCTGTATATTACAGAATCAGGTGTTGCTATATATGAAGCTACTACAAGGACTATAAGGATCTTCCAAACATATTACAAAACAATATATAAAATTAAATAAAAAAAATTCAGCACTATACAAAAACAAAAAATCAATACTTTTATAAATATAATACTATATAAACATTTTTTAACCATATCTTATTCTTCCATAAATTCTATGTAATTTTAAAAAATAAAAACATTGTTAAGAAAAATAAAAAATGTTTACAAATTTTTAATTTTAACACAATAAAATGTGTTAAAATTAAAAATTTATTATTATTCTTAGCAATCATTGGAAGGACTGCTAAGAATAATAAAAAATTATTGTATAAAGTTATTGTTGCATAATAGGTAACAATAACTTTAATGATGATCACTAAAATATGGATGAAAAAATTCTTTCTGAAAAAATGTATGTTTATCAAAACTCTTAACAGGACTTTATATATTTCTCTCTATTTCATATTATAGTACAATAGTTTACAATGGTTATTGTTTGTTAGATTATTTCTTGCTATTTGATTTTGAATTTTCATATACTAATTACCAAGTGATTTTTAAATTCAAACTTAATATGAAAATAAATTTAATAATAAATTGCAGCTTTTTTGTTATTTAAAAATTATAAAATTTTTTTTAAAATATTGATCATAAATTTATCTCTGATTCTTAAAAGTCTCGGTTCTGATAAATTATTTACTAAAAAAATAATTTTCTAGAAATTAGAATTTAAAAATATTCAAAAATACCTGTTAAATCAATTATAGATTTTGTTTTGATTATTATTTTATTAAAATTAATAGACACAAAAATTCACTTTAAAAATTAAAAAGGTAATCTTTTAAATTTTTGGTTAAATTCAGCATTTTCCAATATAGTCAAAATTCAAATTTGCAAAAATGTATTATTAGAAAATTTATTATTTTGTTATAGATTGTACTGTATATATATCTAAAATAATATGCAGTCATTGTATTATGAATTTAAATAGTTTTAAAAAATTAATTTTGAAATATTAGAGATACTTGTATATCAGTCTTGTTATCTGCATTTTATTTATATGAATATTTAACAATTGATCAGATTTAAAAGAATACATTTCAATGAATATTAAAATATATTAATAATTGCTCACTGAAATCTTTCTATGATTCATTAATAATTATTATATAGTTCGGATAGAATACATTTGATACAATAAGTGAAGAGCAACAAAATCATAAAAATAATCAATTATTTATGTCATTAAATTAATGATAAAAAAATTGAATAATTGAATTTTTTACAGAAATAATTTGAGAACTTGATATACAAGAAAAATTTATTAAGCTATGAATTATATAAACACGTTACTTATGAATTATAAATTATTATATAAAATAAAATAAATTATAATGGCTGAATGATGATAAAATTGTTTCTTTGTAAATCTGAAAATTATCTTCACAAATCAAAAAACCATGCATATTTATACAGTTCATTAATGTGAAAATTCATAAAACAGTATTTGTAAATTGAGTATGTTTAAATCAAAATGCATATTACAAAAATAATGTAATTCTTAACAGCATATACTTTTATAAACTGTGGTTCCTGAGATACATATTAATAGGCAGTAAATAATATTTTCTAATAGGATTATTCTATATTGAAAATTCCAAGACAACTGAGCAGAATTAACAAAAAAAAAACTTAGAACTTAATATAAGTATAAGCAACTGTTCAGTCACATGATAACAACAGGAAATAAGACATCTTCAATGTTGATAAGAAATATAGTTGAAATGACAATATAGATAATGATTCTGAAGAGATAGATTACTTTCCTTAAAAGAATACAATTCATTTTCATTAGTATAATTTTTTATTGTATTACATTAGAAGTTCACATCTCTCCTACAAAACGCTACAAGAAACATTTTACACCAAACATAACATAGTAAACATTAATAGCAATTTGAATATATATGAATATTGAAAGATGTTGAATCGTCCCAGAATGTCGAGGCCTGATGTTTCCAAAGATTCATGTGTGGCATTGAAATTGCTCTGGCCGAAGGGAAAAGCACAAGTAAAAATGAAGAGCAAAGTGGTAAAAAGTAAAAGTGGTCACTCAACAAGTTGTCTGAATTTAAATACTGGCCAAGGTTGAAATTAAACTTGTCTCATATCTGTCAGTATTACCATGAAGATGGTCACTTCAATTCTTTTATCACACTTCTTTTATTTATATGGAATATTTAATAATTGAACAGATTTGAAGAAATACATTTCAATGAATATTAAAACATATTAATAATAGCTCACTGAAATTTCACTATGGTTCATTAATAATTATTGCATAGTTAACAGAGAAATCATATTTATTGATCATCTTTTCTAAATCAATCTGTCAGAGCTTTGATAAATGTGAATTTGTTGATATTGCATATCTCTATTCTAAACAAGAATGAAATTATTGATAACTATTTGCTAATGGCAGAATTTATTATATAAATTTCATAAAGCATTCTTTAAATAAGTTTTAAAGAATGCTTTTCTTTTGAATTTAGTTTTTGTATGCAGACTGAAATGGATTATTAGAAAACTGAAAGCAATTTCTGTATTTTGTAGTTATTCTTCTTGTTCATTGTAAAATATACACCTGTCTCAGGTGCTATAGTTATTATTTTTGATGTATTTTTTCAGATTTTATCTTTACTCAAATTATTTAAACAATATTTATTTATTTTAATACTAAAATAATGAAATATTTTATTTTTATTAATTTTTTTATTGTATGTATTGTAAGTATATTGCAAATATAAATATCTTAATATTTTATGAATATAAAGTGATATACAGACAATCCCAACTTATATAAGTAGATCATTCAGTGAAATTTTATATAAATCAAAGCATGCATATTTCTAAGTATACCCTATATGGTAGTCTATAATGTTTAATAAAGATGTAATATTAAAAATAGTCATATTAAAGAATAAGCATATACTTCATCAGATGATTATATGGTAAAGCTGTTGCTTACCATCTTGGAAGATCTGGATTCAATTCTGAATCCTACATCTTCAGTTTTTCAGGAGGTCTGGGTCTGGCCCTAGCTTACTAACTAAGACTAACTTAATAAATCTGTAAAACACATAATAAATGAAAAAATTAGAAGAAAAATGCTTGTATTTCTGCATTACAGCTTTATTTGCTACAGTCAGTATATTTTTAAGTCCAGGAATCTTTATGTATATATGAATCTATATATGTTAAATCTAAATAAGTTGGAGACCACCTGTAATTAATTTTTTCTCAAAATTTGATTGACTAAGATTTAATGATGAGACTGCTAATAGAAATTGAAAATTTTTATTTTTGCAGTTGAATATATCACATTGCATAATGAACACAAATGCAAAATAATGACATCTAAACATACAGAAAACAAAATTTTAATCTTTCTCAATGAAAAGATTATTCTATCAATAAATATTTACTTCTCATTGATTGAAGACAAAAGAAAAACTCTCAGTATATAGACTTTAGATAATTTTAAAAAGTTTGTTTTAAAAGTTTATAATTATTATTTTAAATTCAAATTTTTTTCTAAAGTATAAATAAACTTATTAATTTAAAATATTGTTATTTACCTTATGTTTCAATATAACTTCCAATTCTTCTATTGGAATAGCATTTGGAATACTAATAAATATATATTTTTATCAATTTGTAAATTTAAACAAATTACAATATCAGTTTAAATTAAAAAAAATGCTTATATCATGCATTTTACTGCAAAGACATATAAAACACATTAATAAAATATTAACTACAAGTATAAATATTTTTTTGTTGATTGTTGCCTTTATTAGAAAAATTATCATTCATATTTTAGATTTTGCTATGCCATCATTCACCACTCAGCATTTTTGATATTACAGCTAAGAATCATATGAAAAAAAATTAAAAAATAATATAATTTTAGTTTATTTGAAACACAAGAGTATATTTTGAATTTTAATTTTTATCAAAGATTGTTTTTTAACAATCAAGAATTTAAAATAAATAATTTGACTTTCAAAAATTATGAGCATATAATCTGTGAATGATAATATTGATTATTAATATTTTTTATTGGAAATATTTTATCATATTGTAGGTAAAATAAAATTTAATTAAAAAATTTATCTAGTAAGTAAGCAAAAAATAACAACATTAAAAAATTCTATATCTATTCTTGAATATTGTATTATTTTATAAAGCAACAGATGTAAAATTTAGTGAAGAGAGAGATAATGTAAATTGAAAATTTTTATAGTTGAATATGCTAAATATTATCATCTTCCACAAGGCATATTCAACTGAAACATGTTTGAGTGCTGCTGCAGCAATGAAGGTAGCATAACATTGCAGTTGACTCAGTAAATACAATGGCAGACATTAGTGCAAAACAATACAGTTAATGGGATAGTTAACTAGTGCAGATGCCATTATAATAGTTTGAACATAGATCACAGTAGTGAATCAGAAGGAAGATATTCAATTTTCCCAAATATGATGGGGCATATACCTGAAATTTATAGGTGACTCGTGCTATCTATAGTGAGACATGTATTTAAGACAACAGTAAGAATTTTATTCCATATATTTCAAACATTTATGCAACAGAAATGAACAAAAATGACTAGGATAAGCACACATTGTTACTACTCCAGAGAACACTGCATATTGAGTATAGGTGATGAACCATTTGCTTCCTTTTCAACAGAACTGAATATGGGTATTGGCACTGCATTCAGTCAGATGGAATCTTGGATATTATAAAGATTATTCTTGATGTATATATGCATAGTTTAGTATGATTAACTTAATCACAACCAAGACCATATATAAAGTGGACATAGTCTCATTTCTCTTCTCATTGCAAATCAAGGCTGCTTTTAAGATAGACAATCAAATTAAATTCAATGTAAAGTAATTTCTATATCAAATGCATCCTAGCTCTTTGCTGCATAACATGAGACTTTTACTATGTATCTGACATAAGTACTTTATTTAGGAACAATCCTTCATTTTCGATCCTTTTTTTTTTATAAAATGCATAATTATGTGACACTAACATTGGAACTTTGGGAATCTACATAACTAACATAATACTAACAATGCATAATAAATATTTAAAATAAACAATAACTTTCAGTAAGTCCAACTTGACATCAAGTTCAATGGCTAATAAGAATTCTTTCTAAAATGCATAATTGAGGCACTAATGCCAAAATTTTGGGGACACATAGCACTAATGTGGTATTAACAATTGAATGTAAATTTTTCTAAATTTTAGCAGTAGGTCCACCCAACTTGACCAATTTAATATTCATGGCATATATAGTGTCTAGTTTTAAAATATTTATATTCATTTGTTTTAAAGTTTATTTGAAACTTAATGTATATAACAAAATATTAGCATAAAGTAATTAATTATTATTTCTATTATTTAATATATTTTTTATTTTTATGTACAACAGAGAATTTTTAAGCAGAAGAGAAGAGATTTTTGTATGTCATGGTCAGGAAGTCAAGTTTAATATGATAAAAAATGATGATGAGAGAAAAAAGTCAAAAAGTGTTTTAAATAGCATAATGTAGTTTATGGATAGTTCCTTTTATAATTAGCGATGATTATTTATTTAAAATTAAATTAAAAGATAAATATCATTATATTTATACTAATAATATAAAATTAAAATTTAATTCCTTTTAAAAATTGTATCATCATTTTATAAAAATTAATGAAAGTTATAAATATTTACCATTCGTGAGGTATTATTCTTTCCTTTAATTTATCAAAAGTCACAAAATTACTTAAGAATTCTGTATATTTTATTTTCACATTTTGAGTTAAATTAAGCTATAAAATTAAATTATTTCCAAAATTATTCCAAATAAAATTAAATAAATAAATATAAAATTATTTTCATAACTTATTAATTTAATTGCAATAAAATATTATATTATAAAATAAATTATAAAATTGCTTATTATTTTGAAATAATAAAAAATATTAACTTGCCTCTTTCATAAGTTGATGAAACTGTTCATCAGTTAATGGGATACAATATGTTCTTAATATCTGTTTAAGCTGTGTTTGTAATACTAAACCACTTGCTCTTTTATCGTAATTTCTGAATGCCTAATTATTATTAAAAATAAAAAACAAATAAGTTAGTTAAGATCAATGAATTGATCAAATAATCCTTTACATTATTCAATTTTATATCTTGTTGAAAATTCAAAATTATCAATTTCAGATTTACTAAAATTGGATTATTGGTTGTATCAATATTACTGACAATAATAGGAAAGATATTCATATATATTGGGCAATATCTTGCATAATATCAATTTGAATATAACATGCATTATTGGAACCTCCGAAGGAATCAAGTTTATTGAAAATGATGAATATTGGATTATATCTTACCAAATATCTGTCAGTAAAAATAATATATGGTTATAATATTATCCAATTTGAAGAAATTCATATATGTTGTTAAAATCTGATAAGAGAATAATTTATTATTACAGTGTAATAAATATATTATTATTTTTTATTTTTAAATGCATATAATTCTCAGTTTATAAATTCTATTTTCAAGTATTAAGTATCAACAAAATTGAAAAATATGAACAATAATTGTAATAAATAAATGCAAACATTCACTAAATGATATTATATTGTTCACTATGTGATTTGAAATGTCATAAATATAATATTTCAAATCACATAGTGAACACTATAGTATGAGTGGATTCATAGCAAAATTCCATTGTCTGTTACAAAATAGGAAAAATCAAAGTTACTAGTACATTATGTAAATAATATTCATTTCCAGATTGTGCCTAAAGCAGTAGTTGATCTGTATAAAAGCTCATCTACTCATCTATCAATGATGATGATGATTATAAAGTTTCTAATGTTTGTATAGCATGAATAATTTCTTTATTATTATAATTTGCATGATTTTAAAGGCTATGTTTTCATTTATTTAGATAAATATATCATTGTTTAATCATAAAATATTGCTTTGTTAATTTAATTTTATTTTGGTCAAATTTCATTGTTGATAACAGAACTCCTGTTTTTAACATTTATGTTTTTGAGAAATAAAGTCCTGCTTTACAAGCTCATTCCAGAAACAAAATAATTTGTAAAGTTGTATTTTATCTTTAATTGAAAGCACTGTAGTTGCTCTCCATCTTGCTTTTGTATACTGTATATATTTTTCTTTTGATTTATGAGTTTGTAAATAAGTTTATTTGAAAAGTCATTTTCCTGATTGTTCTAATTTGGCCAAAGATTTAATACAGTTAAAATATTGTTTAATTTTTTAATTATTGTGTTTTATTTTCTAAGCAGAAGTATATTAATCAGTAAAATAAAAATTTCATCATAATTCATTATATTATACATAAATTTTACTAAAATTATTATTTGTGTGTGTTTATACAACATCAGAAATATAAAATGTTTACTCAAACAGATTTTAGCAAAAATCAGACCAAAAGTAAACAAAACAAAATTGAATACAAAATTTTATCACATTTGAAAGTAAAGCCAATTATTATGCAAGCCAATTTGACACTGCAAATATATGACCCAATATAGGAGAAAACATCAGTAATCACTATTTGTTAACTGCATAATCTCTCATATTTACTTACAGGAAAATAAATTGCAAATTTGTAATATTTTCATATAATTTGACAAATAGTATTTTACTTGAATCATTACAAAATATCACAAAGAAAAATAACATTATGGTTCCAATAGGAAATAAACTTGCTTTTGCAGTATTGTTTAAAATAATAATGATGCTTTTATTAATATCGGTTGCATTTTAAATTGCATAATATGTGAAAAATTTCAGAATGATTTACTAAAAAATGTTTTGCAAATTTACATTATTTTTAATATGTTAGTAAAATGTTACAATATAGTGGAAATCCTTGGCTTTCTGTGGAATTTTTTACTTTTAATTAAATATTTATTTTGGAGATTTAAATAAAAGGCTAAACATATTTTTATTATGATTCTCTTGAAAAAATATCAAATAATGTTAGGATTAATACTAAATTTTCAGCATGGAAGTTAGATTGAATTTCAATTTATTTATTTTCTGAGAGGTATCAACAATTTCAAGTTGTACCTAGAGGAAAAGAAATATTATAGTAAGAAAAAACAATCTCACAATACAAATATTTGATACAATTAGAGTAAAAAGTTCTGAAATAATAAACAGATTAAACAGAAGTGCCAAACTGTTTGCTAAAATTTATGAACTTTAAATTCAAGATATTTTTGTATAATATCCTATACTGTAATTTTTACTGTAAAGATAGTTCTTGATTTATGAGTTGCTAGGTTTAAGAGTTCCTCAAAAATTGAGTATCAAAAAAATCTTAACTACAATAAATAAATGCTAAACATTCATAAATAGGCATTTAAACACATTTAGTTATTCACTGATTTCCTATTCATTGTCTATTATGAAATGAGAAAATCAAAATGGCAGAATGAGAAATGGAAGTAACATGTCCTTTATCCACCATGGTTTTATTGGAATACTATGTAAATAGCTTTCATTTCTGAAATGTATCTAAAGCAGGAATCTATTTGTATAAAAGCTAGTCTATTGATCAGTCAATGATGAAAAAAAATTTTTAAACATTTGTATGATTTTAATAATTTTTTATTATAATTAGTTTGATTTTAAAGATTATATTTTCATTTAGGTAAATAAATCATTGTTTAATCATAAAGTGATTTTGTTGACCTTTACTTAATTTTATTATGGTCAAATTTTATTGATGAGAATGGAATCCATATTTAACATTATGTCTATAAAAATAAAGAAAGAATTCATAAAGAAGGCATTTATGAGCTTGTTCCAGAATGAATAATTTTCATAAAATCATGATGTATCTGTTCTATATTATATAAAATTTTTATTATGAATGTTTTAAACTAAGATATAGTGAAATGCAATAATGATTAAAATGAAAATTCATATAATAAGCAAATATCATGTCCAAATAATTCTAATGATTATAATGAATAAACCAAAATTAATTATTAAACTTGTTTTTACTTAAGGTGGATCTTTTACCTCAAATTCAGCTGGTAAAATGTAAAGATGTTATCTGAAAATCCCTAATTCAATTAAAAGTTAGAATAAGTTTTTATTTTAAAACAAAATATAATTTGATTATTAATTAATAAATAGAGCACCTCAGCTCAAATTATTTTAATTATTTTGTCAATTTATTCTGAGATGGATCTTCAAAAACAATTCTAAACTCTCATCCAAACAAGAAATTCAAAAAGCATTTTAAATGAGAATTGTTACTTTCCTCTTAAAGTGCTTTTTGAATTTCTTGTGTTTCTTCACAAGTAGCAGAACTTGAAAGTTTAAGAATATTCCAATCAAGGTTATATTCTGAAGTTTTAACTTCTCTTAGAACAACAATTGTCAAGATGGGTTATCTAAACTCTAATATAGCAGTGATGAAGACAAGCTTATACAAGGGATAATCTTGGCTATGACTGATGAAGCTCTTGTTGGGAACCTCTATTATTGCTCAGGAGCTATAATTTGATTAAACCTCTGAGCCAGTGGCATAGCTAGAGGTGGGCAGAGGGAGTAGTCTGCCCCAGGTAGCACTTTTTTTGGAGTGGCATTTTTGGCATTAAAAATTTTTTTTTGTAATTTTGTATTTTAATTTATAAATTAATAAAATTATCTTTTCTTAAACTTAATTTTCAAATTTGATGTGTATTATGTATTTTCTAAAGGAAGGGCAGCAATTGATAGACCACCTCGGATAGCTCAAACTGTAGCTATTCCACTGTCCCGAGTATATTAGTTTACCTTGAGTAAAAATGAGTTCATACGTCATTAACTTGTTAAAGCTTAAATGGCTATTTTTGAAAAGGTATTTACCTGAAAGTTTTCTCTTAAAAACACTTCCTAAACCAGTCTAAGTAGCATTCCAAATTAATATTATCACATGAAGGATTACAACAAGCTTTTGGTACAATTCTGATCCAACACAAAATTGAGAACTGGAAGGTCTTAGAGTGGATTAAAGAAGTAAAAGGGCAGCAGCTCATATTATATCATTCAATGTTTATATCATTGAGTATCATGAATGATATATTATTATATCATTCATAGTATAATACAGTTTTGGAAAGCAAGGATATAATCAATGAGGTTAATATTTAATGGAGTATCTGATAAATACTAACGTTAGAATTTTTTTTTTAAATAAGGACAATGAAACTACTAATTATATTAAAAACAAAAAGAATCTATTATTATATATACATATAACAATTCTGAATTATGAAATTACATAAAATCAAGCCCACTACTAGGAAATAATTCTATTTATTATTAAAAACGTTTTTGATCTTATTCATAAGTCAACATCAGTTTCAGAATAGAATATTTGTGTATATGTTCTAATATATTGAATTTGAATTCTAAAAGAGCAATGTTCTATATTAAGGTTTGGCAACCAGTGCCCACACGTGCATTTTTGGTGGCCCATAAAAGGTTGACCATACATAGTATGTGATGCATATGAATAATAAATTAAAAATAATTTTATTCTTATACTTCACGATATCGCTATGCAATTTGGCATGAATCATCAGTAATAGGGATAACAAAGGCAACCTCATACTTCAGGTTATAAAATGGACACATGGATGTATAATACATCCATGATGGACAAGATAATTTGGCTAAGGAAAAACAACCACAAAAGTCACATTAACCAAGGAAACAAACATATTGTAATGCATAAACTACCAGTATATTATTTTCTTTTTATCTGATAATTTTTCATTCAGTTTCATTTTCATGATTGTTTCATATCTCGTATTTTAAATGTTTCTATATTTTTTAAGATCGATATAATAAAAATTGATGATAAATATTTTTAACTTATTATTTTCTCTTAATTAAATACTTGTAGCCCAATTATTAAAAATAAAAGTTGAATGTGGAATGTGGCCTGTAAGTCTGAAAAGATTGCCGATCCCAGTTTTATACTATAAAATAATAAAATAAAACAAAAACTATATATAAAATAAATTGTATTGTAACATATTTGCAATATTAATTAATAAATAATAAAGCATATGAATTGTAGTAGTGCATCATAAGTTGCAACATTAGGCAATTTCAAACTTATGATGCACTATTACAATTTCATGTTGCATTTAAATCATTATTATTTAGATTAATTATTATTGTCAAAATAATTCTGCATACTATTATATAAAATTTAATGTAATTAAATCAATGATATTTTAAAAAATTAATATATGATAAATCATATATTAATTCTTTAAAATATTCTTTAATGTAATATAATTGAATTACACAACAGGTCAATTGCACTAGCAATATCCCTGTTTATGTCATAGTCAAATGTGCATAGCTAATTCTCATGTTTGTAATAACTGAAGTGATTCATGTAAGTTAATTATTTCAGTTTGTCTTGAACTTTCTAATATCTATAACATCTCAATTGTGTTACCTCAGCCTCCTAACATTTTATGTCTAAATTATTTTCAGTCACTCTTATTGCAAATACAGTAATATATCTGTATTTCCATATTGTACATCTTTTTTGTTCTGCCAATCTTATACTTAAATTCTGTGCTGTGTAATCCATGTAAACTTCTTGTTCTAATATGTGATTATATAAATGTACTTGATATACTCCATTTTTTTTTTTAATCATGATATTGAAAGATAATTGTTTATTTGATTACAGTAATTAATCTCTATAAGATTGTTTGATATATACAGATTTATTTCAAATATTTATTTACCTGAATAATATCTTTATATTTTATATTAAGAAAATGGCAGAGTGCTTTCTTAATTTCATTAAATTCCAAATTTGGGTTTGGATAATATGGTGGAAATGAACATAATGAACTCATACCTGTTCAAGAAAGTAAAAAACAAATAATCATTATGTAAACAAATATTCATTATGTAAAATAAATTAAAAGTACACATATTAAAAAATTTTAACTTCAATAAAATATTTTTATAAATACTTTTCTATCTTAATATAAAAATACATTCAAACTTCATATCATATTGTTTCGGTTTGAGTTTTATTTTTAGTTGCGTATTAAAATAATTAAGACATGTTATAATAGTATAATATAGTGGAGGAGATATCCTGTTGAGGGTTTTAGACAATGTTAGCACCATTTAATTTGGTTTCTAATTTGCTTTATATGCAGATCCTCCATTTCCACTCACATCTGCACTTCTTCTTTTATATTATTTTTCTCTATTCATTCAACAGCTTCATCTTCAACATCACTAGACAGTGATCCAATCTTTATACTTCTCATTAGTTTTCTGTTCATGATCTTTCCCCTTAATCTCTCATCATAAACAACTAAGTCAATCAAATGCATCTGATCTCTCTTATAGTTCTTCCATGTATATTTATGGATACCTTTATTCTTAAAGAAAGTGTTTGAAACAAACTATTATTTTTAGCATAAATCTCTAGTAATCATTTCCTGTTTTTATTCACTCTATGGTCACCATATCTCACATTTCATCTTTTCACTCTATATCTCTTCATACACATCATCATTCAAATCACTTGTCATAATTACACGAACATTAACTTTGTATTCATTAATCACATCATTCAGTTCACATCGGACCTAGTCTTTCTATCTTCATTCATATAATTCTATACAAGCAAATATAGTAACTGAAAATTATCTCTCTAGATCTAACTTCACTCTCATCTCCATCATTCTGTCACTGATATAACTGTACTCCAACAAACATTTTATTCTCTCTACTGATCTTAAATTTAACTATTCATTAGCACATCTACACCATTTCTTGTTTGCTTATACATTTCCATTTCAGACTATATTCCCAAAATATTGTTTATCATATATGGAAATACACACTCTTTTCAAAACATCTCATTCACATACAGCATATCCAATGTATATTTGCATATCTCCTTAAGTCATCCATTTCCCTTCATTTTTCTATTCACATACTACATACAGGTACCTAATCTTCATTCATATTTCTGTTTCCATAATCTTTGTACATTCCAGTTAATGTGCCATGTTTGACAATTTGGATTTTGAACATTGAAAATTAACATATACCAATAATGAATGTTTCCTATGCTGGTGATTAGTCAACAATAGTCAACAATTATAGTCTGATGGAGAGCTGTTCTCTTCAGGTTCCAATCTTGAACACCATTTAATTTAGTTCCTAACTTTTGGCCTTTATGGCAAACTTTGAATATCAACAGTCTAGATCAGTGGTTCCTAATGTTTTTTCTCTTGCATACCTCTTGATTAGGGTTTCCATTTATGAGTATTGCTTCTTTTCATTACCCCTCTTGCATACATCTCTCAAAAAAGATTTTTTCAAATTTTTTTAGACTAGCTAAATAATCAAATGGCTTAAACTACCTAATGATATTTGTTGGATTTTATTTTTATTTTACATTTAAAAATTATTTCAATTTTTTAATTAATTCAACATGGCTCTTAATAACTGTAGTACAGTCCTTGAGTTTGTTTCATAGATCCTAGTTTTTTTAAATCAGGTTCAAATGAGAAAGATATAACCTCAGATCAGGAGTTGCATCAAGCTTATTGCAATGTTTATTCTAATATACACATACACTGAGAATGATCTTTCAACAAGCTCTATGTTCATGAAGTGTAATAAATATTTGGTTGCTTAATGATGGACCACTTTCAATTAAAGTGATAGTTTTAGCAAAGAGAGGAAGAACACATATGTAATCAGAGAATATGACTAGTGGTAGATGGGTCTAGTGACAACTTTCACATAAGTTCCTCTTTATAAACTAAAACTCTATATTTGGTTTTATTTTTTGTTGTTTTCCACCATTATTATCATTATTTTCCTGTACCTCATTCCTCCGCCACATATCCCTAGGGGTATGTGTACCATGGGTTGGGAACTGCTAGTCTAGATCATCACTGGAATGCATAATTCTGCCAACTTTGAAATGTAATCAAAGGGTGTCATATTCTATGTAATTTTCAATCAGTTTACATCATCATTTTTTAATTAATAAAGTTAACAACTTGCTTTTAAATTTGTTTTAATGTGGGAATTCAACCCATGCCATTGTAAAAGTTTATTTTTTTTGTATTTAAAAATGGAATGTTTTTGTGAACTTCTAAAAATGAAGAAATACCAGAGACAAAAATTTTTAAACAAAGGAATGATCTCTCACATTTGGGTTGATAAATATATCTCCTCTTCTAGCTGAAACATAAACAACAAATCAACTAATGAATAAGACAGACCAGATATGACTACCAAAGTCCAGAAAGGATAACAAATGGAGAAAAGAAGAAACCCATCTAATATTACTATCATCAATTAAATGACAAAAAAAAAAAATAGAAGTGAAATTTCACAGGTGTCTACTGACTCTGAAGAGGCTGGAGTAAGAAGCTTAGTTCATAGGAACAGAAAGACGAATGGGATAAGACTGCCAACTTTACACCAAAAAAGAAAGAAAGAAAACCATACTCATGTTACTAGTTTCCTGGATTATACACAAGCTATTGCAATCCCATAGTCAGAAACTGGACAGCAGAATCCATAGCAAAGAAGAGACCAATAATCTTGAATGTTACTACATTAGCCCAATCAATTATCTTCATGGTTCATTAAATAAAAAGGTATTGCTATTAATGCTCTATACAATTAATGTAAAATTTGTTATAAAAATTTTTCTTTTCATGAGATATAAATTATTGAATGTTTTAGGTTGTGTTGTCTCAATTCCTCCCATCCTTACCTGCAGAACCTACATGTCACCTACTGCTTCTAATCAGTTGATAGGCAATTGGAAAGGTACAACATGTCTCTAAAACATGTCTGGTATCAAAACTGACAACATTAAAATCTCACGACTTTAATTTGAATTTTATAAGAGCCAGATAACCTATAAGGAATCTGCCTTAACATCCTCTAGTCCAGCATTTACTAAACTTTTTCTATGATGGAACACTTCACAAATCCTGAAATTTTTATGGAACATGTTGGTTATTTTATAGTATAGATAAATATTAATAAATAAATTATGCCAATAATATAAGAGTTAAGAAAACAAAACAAAAACGTTTATTTTGAAATTGTAATTATGGTATATAAAATAAAACAGATGAAAATAGTAAAATAAATTAGTGACTTCAGTTTCAACTTGGCATAGCATTTAAAATCAAACGAGGATTATATTAATTTTCATAATTTTTTATGGAACACTGGTGTTCTGTGAATCATAATTTGGGAAACACTGCTTTAGTCAGTCTCTTCAAGGTCTTAAAGTCTTCAATGATTTTTATCATTGTTTTCAATGTATTGTCTCACTTTTGTATTCACCTTTAAATTTTGGTAAATCTACTTTTAAATTATTCCATAATTATTTTAAGTATTGTAAATAATAGTTATTAATACAGTAAAACCTCGATTTTACGGACTATAGGGGGGCAAGACTAGTCCGTAAAATCGAAAAGTCCGTAAAATCAAAGTAAAATTTTTTATGAACATTAATTAGCATTTTCAACATACCAGTACTAATTAATGTGACTTATGCCTAAAAACT
>WUQG02193091.1:0-22162 GCA_011317285.2 Androctonus mauritanicus
ATATTATATTATTCAATTTTGTTTAATGTGATACGTGCTTTATGTGGACCACTTTGATTGATAATGCAGCGTGAGAAATTTTATCATTTTTATAATTTTCGACAAGAATAAAAGCTAAAACAAAGGGGAGGAAAAATGGCAAACTACTTTAGCCAACGCATTAAGGTGAGATCAGCAGCTGTTGTTAATGGCGCAAATCGCCTCATAACAATTTATCTTTTTTGGCCTCTGTTCTCACTTAAAATTTATTTACTTTAAATATATCATTTAATATAAAATATTTTAGACCGGTTAACAAACAATTTTCTTAAAAAAAATCGGTATCGATCGGCAAATGAATTTATTTATAACGCTCCGAAAGAATATAAGATTAAATCTAATTTAAATTTAACAATAAAAAAGGTTAACATTTTTATCCGAATAATTATAAATATTTTTATTAATAAGTTATTAAACTTTATAACTTGGTATATTGGTGCAGAAGTGGAAGCAAAGTCATTTATCGCTCGACCGAGCGTGCGATAACTAATCTTATCATGTTGACAAAATGATGGAGCAGATGAGTAAAAGATGCTTTCTAAACGACTGGCTAAATAAATGTTTATGTACTTTCGTATTAGTTTATATATAAACGTATATAATAATTAAAACATAAATTTTATAACTCGAAACTTTGAAATTAATAACGATCTAAAAGCTTTTTAATGTCGCAAATTCTCTAAATGTTTCGCGATAAAAATGCGAAACAATATTAGTATATCGAGTTTTATATAAATTAATTTTATCTAAGTTTATCCAGTAAAGCGGAAAATATTCCTAATGTCAGAAATAATCTTGCGTTTAGAGATTTCCATGTAAATCATTTCGAATAAACACTCATCGGGTGAAATTTATAGTAACCTAGTTAATCTTGTGTCCTCAAAATTATTACTTTAATTCCACCAACATATATCAGGCAAGTTTGACTAAATTGTCCTTCTTGGATAAATGGTGCTATTAAACTGTCCCATAGCGTTAACCAAGCTGCTGTTTTATGAAAGATCTATGACTCCTTTTCCTAACACAAACGTTTGTATAAGCGAAGAAAATACTCTCTTTTCGTGACATAAAGTACAAAGGAAGCTTTCTAAATCAGCAATTAATAAAGTTTATCGCCTAGTGTATCGCCAAGAAAGAATATTAGATTATGAAAACTTTAAAATGATGATGTAAAATTCTCTTGTTATATACATAATTTAATATTAAAAGCAATTAAATAGTAACACAGAATTTAATCTCCATAATTGCTTCTTTGAATGAAAAAAACATCAATCAATCAAAAAATACGTTTTTATTACGGTAAACTTGCGTAACAATGAAACGTTATAAAACGTTTAATAGAGTTACTGAGATGTAATTTCTTAAGAAGAGAGTGGAATGTTTACTTAAAGAAAGATAAATCGTCAAAGTTATCGGTACTGAGCAGAAAAAAAAAATTTTTAATGTTCATATAAAAAATGCAGTCAATTTTTTGTATTGCAGTGAAGTCTAGAATTAATTCCCCGACATAAAAAATAGCAATAATTTAAAGATACGATTAGTTTTTGTAAGTAATAAGGTTAATACTGAATATTTTTAAGTTTAAAACCATTTTACTTGTGTTCTTTCGCATTAAATAAGCCACAAGTTTGTTGAAATCTAGAATTGAAATTTAGCAATATACTTAAGCCATTCTGCTATAGAGAAACTTTTCAAATTGATTACTATGTTGCTCTTCACTTCGGAAGAAAATAATATAAAGTACTTTAAATGTTAAGAGAATTTTTGAATGAGTAACAAGAGAATAAAATAAAACTTATTTAAATTTTGCTCAGTTCCAAATGTTTTATACCAAAGAATGGATTCTACGTAGAATAAAAGAATTTTTCACTCCACGAATAAATTACTTTTTATTGTCACCACATTTATTCCGGATGCATACAATAACCGAACTTTCGAAGATAATTAAATAACACTGTAATAAAAGACTTGCATAGATAAATATACTGCATTTTTTTATGTCTAAAACTCCTTCGAAAGCGAATTCGTACAGATCTTTGGTTTACGTTAAAAAATTCTTTTATTCTAAATAGCTGAATTCGTGAAATTTAATCTATGTTACCATAACAGTTTTATTTTATTGTCTAAAAAACTGTTTGCTGTTTTGGAAAGTTTCTGTCTAATAAATTTTACTCTTTTTACTTAAATTTCCTGAATTGTGAGAAGTTTCCTCGCTCTTAAACTGAATAAATGTTTGTCTGTTCCCATGGTGTTATCATAGCCAAAACATAACTTTTCGTGCTCTACATAAATAACCAGCAAGCATATTTTGAAAGATAATATTCGAATATTCAGTTTTCTGTTTACCAACAATGAAAATAAATGCAAAAATTGCTATCAAGTACTTTTTAATAACTGTCTTACATTCAAGTCTATTTTTCTGTAGAAGAATCAACGCATTTTTAAAAATTATTTTTACAATATTTTTTAATTTGTTACTTATCTTCTTTAACGAATAAACATTTACAAATATACAATGATTGATTTTCTGTAATAGTAGATACATAATTTATAAATTTTCTCACAATTATCATCATCAACCGGCTTAAAACAATTCTAGTTTGGATCGAAATTATTCAATTAAACAAACTTCGAAACTTTAAATAAGCTTGGAAAATTCAGAGTATTAAGCTGTGAAAACTTCCTTCTACATCACTTGCTGGTTGTGTTTGCTTGTTAATAAAATAAACTTCTTAACACGCTATCTATTAATCGGATTCTTTAAATTAATTTTGTTCCAATTAATTAATTATAATATAGTAGACAGTTATCGAGTGAACTATATCCGAGATAAGAAACATTTCACAAAGATCAATTTTCGAAGCTTTTTGCTTTATTGGAAAATTTGCCTTTGGTCTGCACTTCTTCCTCTAAAGTTTGTCTTTTTCATTATACGACCACGTTGGGTTTCAAATCAAGTATTTTGATAAAAGGAAAGAAAACTGGACCGATCTACAACTGTATTTTTTTCCCTCTTTTTTTTTATTGATTCTTCAACTTTCTTCGTTTGTTTTTTGGTTTTATAACTTAATTTTCAATTGCATTTTATATTCGCAGCAACGATAAAGAAGAAACTCTCTTTTACAATTAACAAATTAAACACCTTTAAAGAAATTATGAAATTCCGATTTTTTATTAGTATTTTAATTTTTAATTAGTTTTTCAATTACATAAAAATGTTGTAATACATATTTATCCAAATAAGAAATTTAAAAAAAATTAATTTAAAATAATAATTAATGAGCGCCTGAATTCGAAATTTTAATAATTTTTATTGATTTTTCTGAGGGGCGCTGTTTTAAAATCACGTGTATAAAAAAACCACGTGTAAGAAAAGAGAAAACGTGAAAAATGATGTCTTTAATAAATGAAGCCAAGAATCTACGAATCTGAAAATATTCAACGCGCTGTTAATTTAAAATTTATAAAAATAATTTAATATACAATATTCACAAACAATAATTGAAAAACTTCTGGACAAGAATTCTATTTCACTTCCAAACTGTTTATACTGTTTCTTATAAAAAATTATTCAAAATATTTTTCATTTTATTGCGAATAATCGACAAAAATTTTATATAAGTTGACATCAATTGTTATTATTTTCAGCTGATTTATTATTAATGTTCATATTTGAATAGGAAAATATCGGTGTTAATGCTTTACGTATTAGTTCAAATATAATAAAGTTTCGTCATTAATTTTCGAGTTTTTATTAAATTTTTTATATTTTTCGATCTATCCTGCTTGATACTTATTAAATAAAAAAATTGAAAGTTTACACAGCAATTATTGTCACCTTAATTAAATTTAATGACTTATCGGGTAAATTCATTAGAACTTCCCCGTTAAATTCATTATATACGTTTCCTTATTATTAATTTTTTTAGTACATGACATATTTTTATCAAAACAAAAATGATATGTTGTCAGTACAAGGATTGGTTTCGATTTCCGACATGTCACAACAGAGGAAAAATCAGGTTGGGTTGTCATCAATGTCAAACAAATTGATATTGTTAAGGAAATATTACAAGACTTGTATCCACTTTAACAGCAAAATCATTTTCTTTCGTCGTGTCATTTAATGATGTGTAATTTTCTTTTTTATCTCTTCACTTATTGCTCAAAGAAAAGATGATTGAAAAGAGATAAATGCCTCTCATGCACGTTGCGTAAAGTTCAAAATTTTCCAATTATTATTATTTTTTAAATAAAGTATAAAAAACTTTAAAGAAGTTTTTATTACTTCGATATGATTTTTAATAATGATTCTTCTCTGTCAATAGAATGCCTACAATAAAATATTTAATATTTTGTAAAAAGTATAAAAATGGTAACAATTAAAATAATCCCTGCAAATCTTATAAATAATTCAATAAACACTAGAGATAACTATTGAAATAATATATTTAAATACTATATATAATTATCAAAACTTATGAAATTAATCTTTGTTATATAAATTTATAAAAAAAATTATAATTCAGTAATAAAAACAGAATAATGATAATGATGATCACACGCATTTCTCATTAACTTTCTATTACGTTTAAAAAGTTGGATAGGACTAATATAAAATATATATTTTATGTTGTATAATTTTTATGAAAATAATAATAATATTTTATTATTGTAATTTATATTATTTAGAAATTTTAGAGCAATTTTTTTTAAACTTCCAATTAATTAATTAATTGGAAGTTTAAAAAAAAAATATAAATAAAGTTGCTTATATACGAGTGATGATTTTGTAAAATAATGTAAAGTTTCGTTGCATTTTTCTATTAGAGAAATATGAAGAGAATTATAAAATCTTTCTATGTAAAAAATATGTGAAAAGTTTGAGTAATTTAGTCTGAAAGTCTAGAAAGAATCAAAATTCGCAGACCAGTCTTCAATTCTTCTTGGTTTGGCTTTGCTAACATTCTTAACATATAATTTTTTTAGTTTTTACTATAGAAAAGGTTTTAAAAGAATCGCTTACTCTATACTCCAAGAAAATCGACTTCTCTTTAAATGACATTTCTACTTTTTCTTGTTCTCGATAACTCAGCGATAGTTGATGCCTTTAGTGCAGAATGCAGGTTAACAAAAACAGTTGGATAAAAGTATTCTAGAATTTTACCTACCACGTAAATAATTAAAATTTTCTGATGTTAAACGTGGCGAAAATTACATTATTAATGTTATGAAGATTAAATAATTCAATTACTCGATTAAATCCATAACTTTTTTTTACTAATGACTGTTGACATCTATGAATTTAATCAGTTTAAGAAAATTTTCTAATGTTTACTGTATGCTGATCGTACAGAAATATAAAATAATTTAAAAATTATTTTTACAGAAATTTTCCTAAAGTCTAAATAATTATGTTAAATTCGTAGATAACAACAATCATCAACGAAAAAGTTTGATTCATTAATAAATTGAATTAATGAATATTTGCAATGTTATAGTTCTTCATATTTTTAAGGATAACTTTTAAAATTATACAAATAAAAAGTTAAAATTTTTCACAAATTCTTGCTATGATCTCACAGGACATGGAAAAACTTTTAAAAAGGTGATCTGTGAGCTTAGTTATAATATGAGAAATCAACTCGCTCCTAGTTTCTTGGCTTGAGCAAAAGCCAAAAGCTTTTTTCAGATCAACACAATCTCCTGACAATCTAGATTAAAAAAGATGTCATATTCTTTATATGCTTTTAAAGTTACATTTTTTTAAGGATGACTTCTGATGTTATGATCTCACTTTAAGATAGCATTAACTTAGATTATGTACAAGTAGCAAAGCAAGATAATAAACTACATTAACAACAATTATATGAATAGCAACTTATTATTAAATGTTATTTGTGTTATTTTATAAAATAATCGTATTGCTATGCTAATCTCTTCTATAATTAATTTAATATATTGTCATAATAATCCTATTAGCGTGTTGTAATCTTCATTAAAGCTGTAATAGAAAATTAAATGATTAGTTCTAATTAATTTAGATAAATTTGTTTAAATCTTTAAAATGCTCAATTAATATCAAATATATGTTTATATTTATTTAATTAACAAAATAAACGATGCAATTACTACGCTTTCTGCATCATTGACTGAACAACTGCAATATTCGTTAAAGATATAATTTCCACCGTGATTGTAATTTTTTTATGTTTTTTTATTAAGAAAATAATTTTTTTGATATTGAAGTTTGCTTAAATTTTCATTGCATGGAAGAAAAACAATTTTTCAATCATAGAAATAAAAACACGTTTGAAAATTTTGATAAAAAATAAATATTTCATATAATCAAGTTATATCAAGTTAAATATGATTATTAGATTCGATCTATATGAATAAAATATGTGTAAATATGCAATAATAGTCGAAGAAGCTGGACCCGATTATCTACTAATAACGTTGTTTTCTATGAGAAACTGATTTTCGACTTATGCCATTTCGGGATACGTTGATGCTATTATTGAGAATTAATTAAATTTATGTCAGTTTTAAAATGCAATTGTAAATTCTGTATTAGTTACAAAGACTTTGATTATCATTAAGGATTTTGAGATTAACACAGATTTTTCAATACAGTAAAGTTGAATCGATTATGATACATAAAAAGATGCATGATTTTGAAACATTTTTAGAAAAAATAATAAGAAACATGATCAATCTTGTAATGCATATTAAAAGGATTTGGAACAATGAACTGAAACACGAGAATTTTTCTGATTAAATCCTAGATGATATTTTTACATATAAGCCCACATAAAGACCGAATCACACAAGAAATGCATATTATGCAGAATTAAACGAGTTAAAAAAGTATTAATTGATTATATGAGAAATTTTTATCTAAATTTGACTAAGAAATGATAAAACCGTTTTCCAGCATTATTCTAAAATTGTCGAATTAAGACAATAAAATCCCCCAGATAATTGAAATGAGAAACTGTCCAAGATTAGATTATTAATTAAAATCCGAAATGCAATGTAATCTCTCTGAAAATCTCTGTATATAACATTTAAACTGTTTGGGGAATATTAATCATTGTTAAGCATTTTCTATTCGTAACTGTAAAATTGTTTAGATTTGAAACAATCAAAATATACAAGATTATCTGCTGAGAAAATACAAAATAATATTTTTCATTACCTAAAAGTATCTAGATATTGGTGAAAAATAATAATTTTGTATTGTCCAAATATTTAATGCTGTAATTAAGTAATAGAAAACTGCATTAGATTTCTGTTGGCAAAGTTGTTGCATACTTAACATGCAATTTTTAAAATTCATGACATGGGATGCTTTGGAAGATTTGCTCTACAGAAATTTTTCTTTTACTGTATTTAGTTCCTATGTTTTAGAAATATCTTTAAATTATTTAGTAATGCTAAGTAGTGTAAATGAGACAACTCAAACTGCTTTTCTATTATAAAAAAATGAGGATAAAAAATTACTTTTAAATCAAAATATTATTTCAAAGAACAGAAATGAATTAAACTCACTTAATACTTGCAAATAAGAGATCTTGAAGATTATCATAAAATTTAAAAAGAAATGAACAGAAATCTAAAAATTTATTCGAAATATTGTTAAAATAAATTATTTCTTTAGCATTTAAATGTTTACCACATTCTTGTTAATAATAACTTAGATTATTCTACGAAAAATTTCTCTCGAAAAGTGATCCACTTCAAAATCGGTTTGGGAAAGAATAATTTTTCAAGCGAATGATCGAAAAGAGAAAAATAAATGCCAGGAAATGATCTGATGAAAGATTATTTAGAATTTCCTCACGGTTTTTAAGATATTATATCTAAATATAAATCAATTAAACAGGTAAGTTATCACTTTAGAAGTATAACGTTAAATTCATTGAATAATTATATTTGGTAAAATATAATAAAATTAAATTTGATGCTTTTTGTTTGATTTTTTCTAATATTTTGATATTTAACAGGATAATTTATCACCATTTTGATATAAAACGCGTATAAATCGCCATGAAACACCGCACATAAACCATAAATAATAAAAATACA
Source organism: Androctonus mauritanicus (assembly GCA_011317285.2). Classification (NCBI taxonomy): domain Eukaryota; kingdom Metazoa; phylum Arthropoda; class Arachnida; order Scorpiones; family Buthidae; genus Androctonus; species Androctonus mauritanicus. The sequence continues at coordinate 8,131 of WUQG02193091.1, forward strand.
ATTAAAACGGAATTCAAATTAAACATTTCTTTTTTTATTTACGAAACTATGATATTAAATTTCTCAAGTATCAATGATATATATATATAAAACACAGTATTTTCTTAAAAAATTCATTATTTAGTCATTTAATTTGAGGAATCCAACATTCTAGAATAAGCTTACATAGAAAGTAGCTAAGAAAATTCATTCATGATTATTAATAAAATCATATGCCAACTGCGATTTTCGATTGAGAATGCTTCTAAATTGTTAAATAAACATTCATAATTTTAGGATAATTTAAACAAATTTTTATTTCTGGATTTAAGAGCGATATTATAATGAGATTTCTGTCTTTCTTTCAATGTACTGTACATTAAAATAATAAACTTATTGACTTATATTCAAGAAAAATTAAGAAAAATGTTATTTAGCTCAAAGATTTTATTTTTTATCGGTATATGTTTATATCCTATTTTAAAATTTATTAAAATAGTATCTGTTTGTAGTAGAATAGTATCATTCTAAAAATCGTGAAATAACTTAACAAGTTACTGTTTCTTGCTTATAAACAAAGCTTTAAAGCTGAAATTAAACTGGTTTACCTGCATAATATTCAATTGAGCTTGTTTATTTACTTGAAATTTCAAGTTTTGTACGTATTTTACTTAATAAATATGACTTGAATACCATTCTTTATTTTTAATCAATAATTTTTGCGATATATAAGCGTACGGTTATAATTCTTCAAGTTTCAGTTGAAAAATTTTAATTTTTAGGAATTAAAAAGTTAGCATTTTTTATAAGATGGTTGGAATACTGTTAACTTTTATTACAAGATTTTAATAATATCTTCTTTATAAATTGCGTGACTATTCATTCGTTATAATGTTATAATTACCGGTAATCATTTTTGTTTATTCTTTAATCAAATCTATATATAAACGTGGCATTAAGAGTAATGGTATCGCTTTTTAAAATATATTTTGATTATTAAATTGTTATAAAGTATATAAATTTGAATAATATCCAGTTTTATTTCATAAATTTATAGTCTATTCTGTGATCAATCATGGACGATAATAGGCAGAAACGCGCTTCTACCGAATTTATCTTTCGTAATTCTTCCTTCAACTCTTTATCCGATATATTACGGTACTTATCATATATCAGTTAAACAATATTCAGACGATAAATGAGGGCCATTCCTTAAACTGTAATCACTCCCAACTGGAATATCGAATTCAGACGAAATCATTTATTTTAACTGTAAAGTTTTTGAACTTTGATAAGTTGTTTCTATTCAATAAGCAGTTCTCCTACCATTAATTTTTTTTCTTCGTTTATTTAAAAAATCGAAACGGTATTTTTGATTTTTCACGATTTATAAATCTTACGCTTTCGTATAACTCTTAAAGATAACTGTTAAATTTAAGTTAGTTTTTAACCTTAATCGAATTGACAGATTTGTTTTTATTTTTATATTTCTTCTATGTTTGAAGAAATAATGGTAAAGAAATTCGCGTCGTACAAATCTCACAGAAGTAGTTTACTCAAAAAATGAAAAATAGGTGAACTCCTTAAGTGAAATGGAAGAAAATCTCTTTGAAAAAGGGTCTCCAAACAAGAAGATTCCATTACAAGTACTGTCACGTGTCTGTCTTTCAAATTGACAGACAGAGACAAGTCGGTAACTTAACTCCTCTTTCTCTCTTGAGTTTCGTTTGAATACCAAAGTTCACAATCTTTGTTAACATTTGAGTGCACACATTTGAGGTAAAAGGATCGTTTGAGATATCTCTTTTTTGTATCGTTAGAAAATGTTCTTATAGAATCTGCAAATTATGTCAACCATGTTCCATTCTGAATAAACTACATTAAAACATTTATCTTTCTAAAATTCGACTTAAACACGTTAAAAATTATATTAATTTTCACTTTTTATTATTGTAATTTCAATAAACTTATAATTAATTCTGTAGGTTAACCGTAATCTACGATAGATGATCCAGAGATAGTAACCAAAGTTTTATTTTATTTTTTCTTTTTAGTCCACCTTTATTGAGGGAGTTCATCTCTGTATTTGGATGGAATGTTCGACCGTCGTTCTTGCACAAATCCGGGTTAGATAGAGGAAAGCTTTAGTAAATCTGAAGAGATAGACGAGTGCAAAGTCGTGCATCAAGATTGACGCATCAAATCCTTTACTGCCATCGATCGAGTAATGATCAAGTTGAAGAAGAATTTTTCCTTTATAACAATGGAAACAATAGAAATTTTCTAATAAAAAACAATATTCCCGGCACGTATCTAAATCATAAATAATTCTCCAGCTGAAATTAAGCGCAGAAATAATAAAAAATTAAGCTATGACATTTATTGTGAATAAAAGGATGCAACTACTGCCATAGATCATCGAAGGTAACTAAGTTAAACAAAACCAACTAAAGCAAACATCATAATTGATAATGCCCTACTCGCCTCTTAAACTATTTTTATTGGCCTCTTGTAATGCATAAAGCTTGGAACCAGATCAAATATCTATTAGGTCCATAAATTTTCGCAAGATTACCTTTTTTATCCGTGTTAAGTGTATTTATGTTAGAATTCTATCCGACATTCTTTCTTTTTGAATAAAAATCGAGCTGGTTCAAATGTTTATGTCTCCATATCTCTTCGCTAATAAAAACGCAGGTGTCACAGCTTTTCGCTTATATAGAGTGGATCCCCCTGCGAGCTTTCCACAGGAAAAAATAAGCCTGTATTGGATAATAAACGCCATCTGCTGAGACAGATATATCATTTCTTTCTACTAGGAATCAATGATTTGGAAGTTTATTTGATAAAGTTGAGAGTGGTTGCCTTTTATTTCGTGTGATATCACTTTTAAACACCGACTATTTCTTTCTGTAGCTGTTTTCTGGCATTATATAAAGAAAACTGCTTTAAAATATTATATAATTAACGTTTAATTCTGTTTACATTGGCGTACGATGAGATGTTGATATTCTTAAAGCGTGTATCGCATTAAGAAAGATGTCAGAGGTATTAATTATGTTGGTATTAATATGGATCAAAAATCTTTTTCTGGTTATTTCCTGACGGGTATAATAATAAAACGAACGTTTAATGGCCAATGACAACATTGATTACGTAGGTGATAAGCAGAGGTATACTTTTGCTGCCAGTTACAATTAATGTTACGCAAGTATCGAGCAGATTTATCTCCCCTAAGAGAATTCATAACTATATTTCTTTACAACATATTTCATTTTAATCTTATTACTAAGTTCGTATTAAGTTTACCTAATTGTATTACTTTAAATATGAAACGTAATTAAACCCTTTGTCATATCTTCTGTGCAAACGTTAACGAATCTTTCGCAACTTTGAATTTTGATTGTGTTGTTAATAAACATATATATATATTTTTTATTTTTGGATGATACTGAGGTATCGGAAGGTATCATTTATTTGATTTAGACACATCATCAATTGGGGGTATTACCTGCTTTACCTGAAAGTCATTTGTGTCAGTAGAATCATCGATCTGAATTTGTTCTTGTTTTTCCTGATGTCACTAGTTGATAAAAGAATCTCATAGCGAATTTTTTCAGCAACAAAAATAATATTTAATTTTTTATATCTGTATAAAACACTAATTTTTATTTTAACATAAGTTAAACTGGTTTATTTCGAGCGAAAGTTTTCTAATGATGATTATAACTCGTATCAAGAAAATTTTCTTCACTGATGAGACATAAATCTGCATATTGCACCAGGTTCAATAGTCATTAACGAATTTACACCTTTCTTATCTCAGTTTTCGAAGTTAAAAAAGTGTAACTTTAGTTAAATATATTTTCCTGATGCGTACAATAATGTACTTTTCTGATTACTCTTTCGGTTATACGTCATGAATCAGCAGGGATGTAATATTTTTAGGAAGAGATTCTAAATCCGCTGCTGAGTTTTCAAATTAGTCTCCTGTTAAGAAAACGAATCAATGAAGTACGCTTTGACATATATACATATATGCAATATAGTGATCTAGAAAATAAGATTAAATGTCTGGAAAACAATGCTAAATTAATTGGATGTTTCGAAAAATTTAATTTAGTTAGTAGAGTTTTATGATAGTCTGAAAATTGAATTGGTAAAATTCTGTATCTATTGATGTGGGAATAATTAAACGAATTCATGTTCGTCAAAACCAAAATTTTACTTTCATATTACTTAGTTTAACAATTCGTTAAACATTTTTTTTTATTTTAAATTAATTAAAACACAGTTATATAATGTTTAATTTGTGATGAACGAAATAAGAAAGCAACAAAATTAGTTGTTCGCATGCAAATTATATTTTTGTTTTAGACGAGAATTTTCTTCTTGTTTAGTGCTTTTTATTTTTTACCAAAAGAAATTAATTTGGATTTATTGTAATTTAAAAGATGATGATGGAACTGTATATTTAGACTTGAATTTAAATATACTGTCATCAAAAGTAGAGGAAGCTAAGAAGAAGAATGAATATAATGAGAGGAAAAAAAATGTCATAAAAATTCTAAAGATATATTTATGAAGTTAATACAGTTTCTATATTTATTGCAATCAATTAAAAAAGATGCAATAGAATAAAAATACAGTGGTGTATTTAGAGAAATCGCGAAGCATCTTTCTTGTAGGACGTTCAGCCATCATGTTTAGAAATTATTAGGACACACTTTCAAATTTAAATAAATTTTCAGAAATTCTGATTAACATAAAACATTTAATTTGACTAATTATTTTATATGTTTTATTAATTTTTAAACAATATGATTGTTCATATATTAATTTTATATAACAAAAACCGTATATGGCCTACAAGTATCAATTATTGTGTATTATAATGTGCATATGCTATCATAAGATTCAAAGAAAGTGTATACGAAGATAATATCTGTTTTCAAATATTACTAATTAATATGTTTTTTAATTATTGCATTAAATTTTAGTTTTCAGTCTATAAAAATTTCCTTGTTTTATTTTATATAAATGGAAACACTTGTTCTTTTGCCTTAGTATGGTGAAAAAACAGACATTTAAAAGTCATACTTCCCCCCAAATTATTTACGATAGATAAATAGTTAATAGGCCACTATTTCTTTCGTTAAGTTTATCAGAAGAAGGTTGTTTAAAATTTCTACGATTTTTTGTTAATTTTTTAAAGGTTTATGTCATTAAAATTGAGCTAAATGAACATTTAAAATTATAACGAAACCTAATTTTGTAAAATATTATGAAGGACTGAAAAAAATTGCTAGTAATGATGGCAATTTTCGTTAATTAAGTCAAAAACGGAAAACATTTTAAGGAAAGAAAATACAGGTAGTCCTCGACTTACGACGATTCACACGACGGCCAAAAATTATTACTGAAAATTCTCTAATTCAGCTTTGTCGCTTGTATATATATATAAAAATATATATCACATTGCTTTTGTATAGGCATCGCGGTATCGTCATTAGTCGGCAAGCAAAGCATTATTATTATATCTTGTCGTAACTCTGTCTTGTCCAGTGAGAGAAATAATACTACTGATGAAAATTCCAACTTAAAAACGACGAGGAAAACTTTAAGTTTAACCGTTTTAAGTTAAATAGAAACGTAATTTATGAAAATATTAAAACAGAAAATAAACAAATCAAGAATTAAAAAAGTCCCCGACTTAGGTCAGAATCGACTTACGACGGAGACGTTGGAACGAAACTCCGTCGTAAGTCGAGGATTATCTGTAAAAGAAAACTGATAATTCTAAAAATAAAATAATAGTATAAAGTTTATTAATTTTTCTGTTCTCGTTTCGACAGGAAATTTAACATGAAGACATAAATTAAAGTTTTACATTAAATGTGTGAAAAACCAAAATTCTTCGTGTTTACAGCTACATTAATGGCATTTAATGTTGGCTCCATCTAGCGAACAGTAATTCAAACTGTTGTATTGTTCAGAATTTTTTAAATATTATTTTTATATACAAAGATTATTATATTCAAAATTATTCATTAATAAAAATCACTATTAATTATCGAGTTATTATTATTATTATTGTATTGATTTACATTAATAAATGATTGAAATGCAAAATTTATAGAATAAATGCAAGTTTTATTAATCCAATAGAAATTTTATATTCATATTAAAAACTGAAGCAGTTAAAAACATCAATTTAAACAATTTCCACTTGATGAAATTATTAATAATATATTAAAGTGATGATGGAAGAAAATCAAGCACGAACTCGTTCAGAAGATCTCTATTAATTAAAGTATAGAAAATGTAAAAATTTTTATGATTTTTTATAGTAATCAATGTTATTTTTTTCTATCCAAACTAACAATTTTCTTCAGTTGCTTACCAATGCGCAATTATTCATAGTCGAATTAAATTCATCCCCGACGCAACTCTGGAAACATAAAAATTTTATATTAGTGTAATTAAATTTTATGATATTCGAAATATTTTTTTTCTTGTATTCTGAAAATAACAAACGAGTAAAGTTGATTATAATTATCATTATAAGATAACAACATAAACCACAAACAAACCAAAAGGTTTTTAATTGTAACTTGCCTGCAGTCTTTCCATGTTTGTTACTTCTCGAAATAAAACTCTTGCCTGAGTAATCAACATAAAAAAAAATGTTTACGATTTTATTTTAGAAAATTTAATTAAATTTTTTCACCATTTTATTAAAAATATCACATAAAGTGAATAGATATATGTACCTCTGTAGTTGTAATATTTGCTAATGCTTCTACTAGACACGTTCTCATCTGTGCAAGTCACGGAAAAGAAATTTTAATATTAATTAATTAATTTTATGATCCTTACTGCGTATTAAAACTTATATTTGTGATTTAAATTAAAGAATTTTCTGATTTACCTCTCTGTTTACAGTTCCTTCGCATGTATTTTCGCAAAGGTTCCAAGCTCTTTGAGCCTAAAATTAATGGAAGATACTCTAATATTATTATGCTTTAAATTGTTTACAAATTATTTGATAGCAGTATTAAATGAGTAAAAAACATTAATTATCCATTATTTATTATAACACTATATTTATGCTTAATTTTTCAAGATAAAAATCAGTAGATGAGGACGTTCAACTTAACCGTTCTTTGTATACCTTTGGGATTAATTAAGATGCAAACAAAATGTTTTATCGCGCACAGGTAAAGGAAAAAAACTGTAATGGATACCTTCACTAACAATATGTTTAGAAAGATAAATCAACTGTGAATATTTAACAAATTTTACTACTAAAAAAAAATTCAAAATTTATTTAACAGAACTTACCAGATCGGGCATGCAGTTGCGGATTCTATCTCTCATTTCTACTGTAGTACAGTTTTCTGGTACTATATTTAAAGCGTGAATTAAAGTTTTTTAAGAAAAAAAAATAAAAATATTTACGTAAATTTAATACTGACCGCACATGAGAGATAACATAGAACGACTGCTAGCGAGTTGTCTAGCTGAAAAGCGTCCTGAAAAGCGGCCATTCCTGAAACGTCCGGGATGAGCAAAAACTGCAAAAACAGCTACAGAGAAAAGCAAAAGTTTAAACATGGCGAGTTTTTTTTTAAACTGAACAGCGATGTTTTGGTGATTCTTTATATATGTTGCAGAATCATTAAAGGTTTCTATAGACGTTATCCTTCGCCGAAGATAATAAACGGTGTGACCGAAATTTAAATTGACGTCACTTTCCGGAACAAACTAGTAAAATTCGAATTAGCCAATTTACAAAAAGACAGCTGGACACATCAATTTGACAAATTTAAAACGCATATTTTAACCACGGGATGTAAATTTTGTGTCGTGAGAAAATTCGTAGATATAAATGGCCATCCCATTCTATTTAATTATGACAATTCAAATTTGTTAAACGTATTATTTTAATTATAATTTAAATGTTTAATTGTTGTAATCTTTATTATTTATTTAACACATTACTTCAATTAATTCTATTATATTAAATTATTCTTCAGAAGTACCTAACAGAGTTATCGAATTATTATTATTATTATTAAATATTTCGTAAGTTTCTGAGACGAAATATTTCAAAAAATTATTTTAAATATTACCGAATAATTATAAAATATGATAATTACGATTAAATTCTTTGTTTATATTCACTTCATAACAATAAATTTTAAGGAATATATATAATATTGTAAATACAATATATATGTTAGAAAAATTGCTTACTTTAAATATTTTAGAAGATTATCTCGAAAAAAATATATTTAATCATGATTAAGGATGAAAGATGTTTATGTAATTTTAGTTTTAAATACTGTATTTATACAGTATGAATAATCATTTGAAATTATCCATAGCATCGCGAATAAAATTAAGAAATAATTTTATTCGCGATGCTATAAATGCATAGTTTTATATCATAGGTAATATATTTTTTATTGAAGAAAACAATACATAATATATATATTTTTAACAGTTTTTTTGGTGGTTTTCGTCTATAACACAATAGTAAAATATTTAAAATTTTTCCTGTTTTTTTGTTATTAAATTTGCTAATTTTATGTGAACAACGTTTAGTGATATTTGATAACTATAATTGTTTTTTTTTTATAATATTTATCTCATATTTTTTAGAAAATATTTCAAAATAGAAGAAGTTATAATATTCTTCCTGAATAATTTTTGGCTTAAAGTAGGTTACTATAGCTATTACTGAGTCTTTGACCTACATTACCCTGTATTTTGATCAAACAAATTAAAATTCATACAAATTCTATCGTCTGAATAAACAAATTTGATATTTGATCTAAAAAAAATACACTGCATAAACAAATTTTGTTAACTAATTAACCAGAAATCTAATTTATAATTTTCTTAATTAAGTTAAGGTATTCGTAATTTAAATGTGATAATATGGAGTTTAATTTCGTTAGAAAATTTTTTAAAAGTGAAAAAACTTATTATTATTTTTTTCTACATTTTCCTGTAATTCAAAATGACGGAAGTAAAAAAACAAAAATTAAGTTATTTTGATGGTTATAAATTTATACTATTAAGTTAAATTAGATACTTTCAACATTCGAATTTTAGATAATTATATCATTTATGCAAGAATTGGCATATAATTAATTGTTTTCATTTTGAAATAATTCCATTAAAGTTAATTGCACGTAAAGTTACGTCAAAAATGTTTTGCGGTGGTGCTAGAATGTATGTAATTGCTGTTTACACTTAACACAATAATTATTTTATTATTTTACTTGCGTGGATAAACTAGAAGTTACTAAAATATTATTTTAAAATACGTTTAATGCTATTTTTAAAGATATTGACAATAAAATTTCGTTACGTATATTGTTTAAACGAAATTTTATTATCCATACATTGTAAACAAAACAATTTTTTTATTCTGATGGATTAAACCAAATATAAAGTACAGTGTAGCAAACTATAAAGGATTTCATTTATAAATATCTCATTTAATTAATAAAAATTTCATCCAACGATTTCGAGATTACTGGATAATCAAAAATCTATAGAGGATGAGCATAATCTTCATACTAATTTTTTATGTCTCACATTTTATATAACTTATCATATACATCAAATATGTCCTTAAAATTTTTCTATTGGAAAAAAAAAAATGTTTTATCCATAGTTCTGAGCATTTATGCTTATAATTTTATGTTCCTTATTTATTATTACTTCACAGTTTACTTATCGGTATCCATTGCTGCATTCTTACACAGTTTTAAAAATTTTTATATGACTTATACCAAATCAAATTTATCTTTTAGTTGTAGCATTTTTTTATTTTCTAAAAATTAGTAATTCAATAATTTTTGAAATATAAAAATAATATAATAAAAATGCTTAAAGTTACGTTATAGAAATTATGTTGTTTCGGTTGTCGACTAACAGATGGCAATCTTGGTGGGGAAAAAATAGAAGAAAAGTTATACTAACAAGTAAGTACTGTACTAAAAATGTATTTCTGTTATATTATTATTTTTATTATGCAGTTTTATTTTTCTAATTAATTTAATGTGTGCTATTAAATTTAAAATGGTTAAAATGTATTTATAAGGATTACACTAAAATATGTGCATAAAAAAATATTTTAAAATATTATACACAGCAGAAAGAAATAATGCCAAGTTTAGTGCCAAATTTCTCTCCAAAATCTAAAGCCAACCTGTTAAATTAAGATGATCGCATATATCTTATCGAAAATATGAGATTTTCTATTATTATTTTGATTATGAAAATAGAACTTGATGAAATCTCTGTCTGCAAAAAACAACAAAATTTCATCAGAAGTGTAAAGGCAAATGTTCGGCAGTAATTGTAAAGAATGATCATATCTTATGCCACATTGAAACTAAGAAAAACATGTGCTTGTATAGAACGACAGATTTTTTTTTCTGGATTAAAAACTTTTCCTATCTGAAAGGTATTAAGAGGCAGAACAGGAGTTGGCGGATCATGAAAAAACAGAAAAACAAAATTTCCAAGCTATTGTGCTAAAAAATAGTAATATGAATAAATTTTCTATCATTTATAGCTAGAAAAAATTATCATAAATTTATTTATATCCAATTATAAGTTTTGGAGTCTCATATTAATTTCGTCAGTTAATATCATAATTATTAATTATAGGAAAAGAAAAAATGTTTTTATAATTGGTGTATGGAATTGGTTTTCATATTTAATACTACAAGATAGCCCTTAAAAAGATTATATTTTAATAATATAAATATTTGTTATAATATTTTGTCGAGGAAACAAATTACAGTCATTGTTAATCAGATGTTTGTGTGGGATCGAAGCGATTGATTTTATAGGCGATTTAATTGCCGAGTGGATTCAGTTAAGTCAGGATTTCAGGCACCAGATAGGATAATTTACCGCACTCACACCAAATGGGTGCTTTTATAATTAATGACCGAAACTTTAATAAAGCGCTTGAGTAAGAAATATATATATATACAACATTTATTAAACTAAAAGATTAAAATAAATACTTCTAGCACATATAACATATATATATATATAGACATAATAACTTATCAATATTGACCTGAAACTTCAACCAAGAAAACCAACAAAACACTTAAAAAAACAAAATGAAAATTTCCTATTCTGACCTAAATGAGGGTTCCTAAATGTTCACAAACTATACTTTTGAGAAAAGGAATTCGATTGTCTACTTGTTCTCTGTTTCCAAAGATTTATTCTTATTAATGTTCAGATAGGACAGTCGCAACAATAAACAGAGGAGAACATGTTCAAACAGAACCACATACCTACACAGGCTCCTGAGACCAGACTACCTCCAATTTTTTGTCTTTGTCTTCGATATTTCCATCAATCCCATAAAGCTAAAGAAAAGATCCAAATTGGTTCTCTGACCCATTCGCTCAATCTGATGTATTCTTTTAATTGTGATTGGCGACAGAAATTGTCAGTTTCGATTGTATATCGGTTGCGTTTATCAGAGAGCTGATTGACACTGGTCTCCTTTTCATAATATTAAAGTTATTTCCTTTTCAAAGATTGTTTATGGAAGTGTTCAGCAATTTAGAATAGTTGAATTTCTTACTCATGCCAAAAAGTTATTCAAAAATTAAATTTAAAAATCTACTTGTTTCGTTAGTTATTGGATTTAAGTATTAATTAAATATATACTGTATATATTTTTAAATAACATATTTTAATATCTTTATTTATATATAATGTGGATATATTTCGATGAGCTTTTGCTATTAATGAACTACTAGTCTATAACTTGTTGACGTAATTTATATTTTATAGGCCTATATTTATAATTTATAAAACTATTAGAATCAGAATTTAGGCATATAATGACTCTGTCACGAATTGTGTTTAGAAACATAACAAATAAGTTTATATATATAATTATGTAGGATTTCGGACAGGCTTTTTTCATGTGTGGGATATCCGCTCTTATGGCCTCATACCACATGCAGGGATCGAATATAAAACTTATGAACGATAGAATCAGACTTGGTGGCTGAAGTTACTAATTGTCTAGAGATCATCTTTAAGAAAACGAAATCATCGATTAACTAAATAATTTCTCTATTCTATATAATCTTAGCATTTAATTTAAAGTATATTATGTATTCTCTGGTAATTTTATTAATTTCTATAATAGCAATGTCGGATTTTAAATGATTTTATTAATTGTAATAGGACGATCTACCGAATCATGTGATAGAATGACGAGTCACTTTATAGCGCACGATTTTGTCGGAAACTTCTCTTTTTAAACTAACATTTGTGAAACTTAAAAGCATAATATTTTCAGTTCTTTGTCAAGACTTGTTTTAACTAAAATATTCGTAAGAATTTATGCTATAAGACTAATGAAACTAATTAGGAAAACTTTATTTTTGAATGACTCTTTAGATTGGGAGAGGGACTAGAATGTTATATTTGTGAAACAAACTCAAACTATATCTGAGAGAGAAACAATCCGAGGGATCCAATGATTCGAGATCACGGGTTCTGATCAAAGTTAATCATCATAACTTTTTTATTTTAAATATTATTTATTTTCCAGTTTTCTGTATCAATCTGATGCATGAAACAATATCTCCCTTGTCAAATGAAGAGTCTAGTTTCGGTTTGAACCTTCTCTTCAGTTTGACATGATTGGAAAATTTAAAGAAAGTAGTAGGAATAAAAAAGAGAAGAAGAAATTTTTAACTGTTTGCACAAGGCGTTTGTTCTGATTTTGGCTTAGCTCTTTTTCTTTCTTCAGCTCTTCTTTTCTGCTTATGTCCGTGGTTGGATTAATGTCGTCGTCTTATTCGTCAGTATTTTTTCCTTCGTTCAAGTAAACTAAAGAAAATATTATTCGGAAAAGAAACCAAAAAAAACATGAAAAAGAAAAAAAATATTTTCTCTCATAGGTACGTTTGGCTGTCTTCGTTATTTTCATTAGCTTTTGTTCTATGTTTTTCTGTCGTCGATTTATGTTACATTTGTTTTCTAATTACAGTAATTGTTATTATTTTAACCAATAAATGCTATATTGTTTAATTATATATATACGTGGAATTTAATTTTTGATTTTTTCCGCGCTTCTCACTTTATTTCTAGACTCTTGACCGTCGTTTATCCATGTTCTTTAATAGTTTATCGGGCAAAATCCCGATGAGCCCTAGTCTAGATATCCTTCACTGTGCTGGAGAAACACGGTCTAAACTGCTGAAGGATGATTAAAAGTCATTGGATTTAATAAGATACGGAAGAAAACACCTTTTGCTAATGAAGATTTGAAATTAATTAAATTATCTCATTGCAGACTGAAACTTCTTATGCAGATAATATTCGCTTTAGAATTGAATGTAACAAGAATTTGATAAATTTCTTTAATATATAATTTCTTTAGTTTAATTACTTTTTGAACAGATTCATTTTTAACTTTGCAGTAATTATTCAATAGTTATATGTGGAGGCTTTTGTGAATCCGACGGACGATGTGAACAGGCGTTAGCCTACCGCGGTCATGTGGTTATTTCACGCAGGTAAGAACGGCAAGGTGAGAGTCGTTCCTACTCAAACAGAGATAACTACGGTTTGTGCAAACCTGGGATCTTTATTGAGAGAGAGTAAATTTTCTTTTACAATTGAATTCTGACAATCATCGTCGGAGTATGAGAGGATAAATACCTTTCTATTTAACAAGAGGAGTCGATGTCTTCTTTTGAATTGATCGACGATGTTTATAAGAGTCTTTAGTCCAATTTTTAAAAGTCTCACCAACAAAAAGATGAAAATATTTCCGATATACTCTTCTCTTTCTGGTATAAGACTTTCCTGGTTGTTATGTTTCTTGTTCTGTCAAAAGCCGACTGTCCAGGTCAGTGGTTCTCAACCGCCGTTCCGCGGAACACTGATGTTCTGCGAACCTGTTCAAGGTGTTCCGCGAAATAATTTATTAAGTAATTAAGTATTAAATATTCAAGTAATCGGAATATTTTAATAAAAA